>OZ020273.1:15311135-15351363 GCA_963971205.1 Aethes cnicana | reverse complement strand
TAATGAACCTCGGACTGAGCATAATAAAAACCAAAATACTCGAACGATCACAATTTTTAATACCTTTTATAAATTATTTTAGTAGTACCTTACCTACATATTTTTATCGATATACTCTTGTCACTTAGACTTATTATTTTACACGAGATCTAGCCCTATCACGTTGTAGCCAAATATCTCATGCTATCCATATTGTACTTTGGTTATTGTAAATACTATTTTTATTAATCTCGTAGTTGTTCCTTTTATATTAGACCTAAGGTCTTTTTTACTTCGCAATACTATTACTATTTAAGCAATAATTTTACAAAAGTTTTTCTATAATAAAAAACGCCTCTTACATAAATCCATGACTCCACAGCTAGCACTACCGGGCACGCGCGTAATTTAGCCCGAGCGACAGAGTTCTAAGTAGCAAAACAGTAACTCCAATAGGATGGCCTCTTGGATTAATAGACAAATAAAATAATTTAATTACAGAAAACGTTAATACGTACAGTCTGCATGTGTTGTGCAATAACAATCCGTAGGAGTTGTAACCGCGTAGAGCGCCCCCGCTGACTTATCGTACTTGGCACGATTTCCTAGAGACTGAATCAAACTATTTGTTATTATTTCGTGCACTGACTGCGCAAAGACAAACTTCAAACGGCCAATTTATATCGATGAATTATTTTAATGTAGTTATTTATCTAATGTTGATCGTTAATGAAGCTTACCGTAGCTGTTAAGTACCTGTTCAAGTTCAGAATGGCTCGATTTTTATTCTCTCGCTTTTTGCGCAGTTGCAGTGTGAACTTGTGATTTTTGACTTTCCTTTCCGTGGGTCAGCGCGGAGCGAATGAAACGTAAACTAAAGCGTAGTTTTATAGTATATGTCCATGAATGTGTATTATTTAAATCGTGGTATCTATTCCGTGTTAGAGGTACTAAGTAGCTAGTGACTGAGTGAGGTAACGTGAATATTTTTTACAAAAAAAAATGTAGCGGGGGATACGCCCCCGGCCCCTCGGCCCTGCGAAGTGATATTTTTGGAAAATGTGACTAATCGAAGCAATATGTTGTAATGTAATACGTCTTACCACTATAAGGTGTATTTTTATTTAAATTATAATAATGAAATATATATCTATTGTGAATGTAGTTATTGATTTCGCGGTGATATAAAACAAGAGCGGTATTGTTCTTTTTTATGATGTATAAAGAATTCTAATTTGTAAATAGGTACTTAAAATGTAATGTAAAAATATTGTACATATCTTTATGCTTGGAATTATTTATAAAATTACTTAAGCTAGGTTAGGAAGTATGATACCTTACTGGCGAGAGCAGTGGAGGCTGTGACGTGGTTGTCGAGTTCACGGCCGCTGTTACCTCCAGTATCCTCCTCGGATTACACCATATTGTTTTTGCAATCTACTTCAGCTGCAGCACGAATTTCCAGTTTTAGATTTCTTAAAATGAAGTGACATCCGATTTAATACAGTAGGTATTTAGGGAATTATTTTTAATGCGTGTCAGTCAACAAAACATGCATAATATTATAATGTACCTGAAATCCTTTTTAAGCATTTTTTTTGTTCAAACTACTGAATGCTCATTTACTCCTCATAAGATTTCATTTTAAATTTTATTTCTGATGAAAATTCGTGCTGGGTGTCGAACCGAACACATTTCATTCAACTTCCGTACAGTTTGCGTGCTTTAAGTATAGTTCAATAATACCATTAACTCTGAAAGGTGGCGCTGTAATCGTCTCACTTCCACCATAGACCATCGATCGACATTATAGACTCCGCTTCTAGAGAATAATAGGGCTTCGCGTAGATGCCGGAGCGTAGCATAGGACTGAACTACAAGCTGCATTTACTTTGTACTATTGTAGATACGAACGTAGACACTTTAAGACTCTCAATGTGTATAGAGTTACGTACTCGATAGAGGGCGGTGCATGCGAAAAAGCATGTACAATAATAATATAGAAAGTATTCTAATGGAATATGTAATAAAAAGTATTAAATTATACTGTCGTTTCATTGTTTCACCAACACATTTACAAATCGTCTATTAGGCTCTCATTGGGTTAAAAATATAAACTTACTTAAGAGGGTTTACTCCGAAAGTTGGCAACGTCGCAAATAGCTGTGAAATAGATCGCTGTTTTCGTTAATTTCCGAATATTACTGAATGAAAACATGCATTATCGCTTTATGGTTGAATAAAAAAATAACTGTGGATTGCAACAATTATCATAGGAACGCGAAATTTTTAGGATTATGGAAGTACTATCTTTTGAAAACTTTTCATCGCATTTTCCATGCATTTTAATGTAACCTTATCATTTTAATGCCTAACCAACAAATATAAAACAAATATAAGACGCGTCATTCAACCATAGCATGATAACTTCTTTTTTAATCCAGTAATATTGAGAAATTAATAAAAACAGCGAAACATTTGACAGCTATATGCGACGTTGCCAACTTTCGGGATAAACCCTCTTAAGGTGACACCAGTAATGGACACAAGAAAAACGTTCTTGTTTCACTTTCAGTGGTCTAGAGCTCTTATTATAAACATTATAAACTACATTTTTTTTGCAATCCGTCCAGTAGCTTTCGAGTTAAATCCGGACATACATACAGACAATTTTTATAAAAATAATTATGTTGTGTTCAGTATTTTGTATATAGTCCCCCTGACTTAATAGTTTCTTTTAATTTTCAAGTTACAGACGCGACTTCTCCAACAGACTTTATTATAAGCAAACTAAAAAGTCGATCGAAAAAAGATAACGATTTATTTATTTATTTATTTATTAGAACCTTCAACAATAAGTACACTGTTTCACTGTTATGTTTTTACATGCATCATGCGATTTTGACGTGATAACGTCTTATAAATTGATGAACGCCGGCTGCGCCCACGAAAATACATGACGCAATAGTAGCATCGTAGCGTCACGTGACGTTATCACGTATAAAATTATCGTCCGAAAAACCAACTTTACAGACAATCTACCAAATTTCATCTCAATCGGTCCAGCGGTTGAAGCGTGAAGAGGTAACAGACAGACAGACAGACATAATTAATTAATTAATTACTTTCGCATTTATAATATTAATATGGATTAGGTCATTATCTATCATTGGAACTTGGGTTGCCTCCAATGAGGGTATAGGCCGTATCTCCTACTATTAGGGCCCTGCGCTGCGATGATGCGAACGCGCGACACTAACGCTACTGTATCGCTACAAAAAGTCACCGTGAGCGAGGGCCCTTACACGTAGGTACGCATTCATCGTGCAGGCTCGAGTCTGCGCGGGACCACTGACAATGAAGGGGAAACTCAATAAAAAGTCTCAATGAAGGACCTTGAAGGTTAAAAATATATTTATTTCAAATCCCAAGTTATTCCGTACAACGGATATGTAACATATATTACGTATTATACGCTGCGTCATCAGTTCATCACCGTCACTTAGCAATTTCACAAGTTTTATATACATTAATATAGGGTTCTAACGGAATGTTATTACATCTTTAAAATAATAGGAAGCCTCTTATTCATCTATAGCAACAAGTCTGTATCACATTAACAAGCCTTAAAACAAACAACAATACAATGAATGAATACGATGAAAATGTGGTATCGACCACCGAAACAGAATTTATATTTTATAGAATGTCTATTTTATTGAATAACTACAATATCTACAAGACGCCCTGTTCTAAAGCCGTGGTGGCCTAGTGGTTCGACCAACCGCCTCTCATGCTGAGGGTTGGGGGCACCTCTAAAGGGGCAAGCCGGAATCGAATCCCCGATTCGACTGTGGATATTATAGTTTACTTATGAGCGAAATTCAATTTGAATTAACCACTGAGCTTTTCGGTGAAGGAAAATATCGTGAGGAACCTGCACGCATCTGCGAAGTTATTCAAAGATGTGTGTGAAGTCCCCAATCCGCACTGGGCCCGCGTAGGGACTATAGCGCAAACCCTCTCGTGATGAGAGGAGGCCTGTGCCCAGCAGTGGGACGCAAATAGGCTGTAGTAAAGTCAAAGTCGAGATCTATGACACAATGCCACTGGAATTACAAGATAAGTCGTCAACTTCGTGCCCGACCGTCCTTGAGGTGCGACAGACGTTGGGGGGCGAGACGACGGCGGGTCGGCGAGGGTTTCGGGGTATACAAAACGCGCGCATTGCACTTTTAATACTAGCCACTGATAAAAATCAGTAAAAAAAAAAGCTACGTTTCACCGTTTCGCATGCCTATAGATAGACATTATGACTCTATGGTAGAATAAAGAAAGAGTTAATGATGATACTTGACCGTTCTTTTCTGTCAAATCGAACTTAGTCAAACGAAAGGATGAAAGAGATGGGGAGAGTCAGATGCCATTTATAATGAACCCCCACGCCACCGTTCCGTTATGCAGATCTTCTCGGGCGTGCGCTTGTGTTATCTGTGCCGTATGACGCCATCAATTTCACGTGCTCCCCTGCCGCCCGACCGTTGCTTACCCCCAGGGAGGGCCGGGCACGAAGTTGACGTATAGTGACTCAATTAACAAGGTCGAAAAACGAATGGATGAGCACTGACTGGCTGTTAACCTTACCTTAACACAGGACTCACCGTTAAGTCTGATACCAGTCGTCAACCTCGGGAGCGGTGACGAGTTTGTGCAGCGAGTTCCACTTCGCCAGCATTTCGAAGTCAACGCGGTCGAGCGTCCACTTCTGAGAGTCTGCCGCGGCGTCGCAGGCGCTCACGAAGAGATCGCGCGACGCCGGCTCACAGGCCAGGCAGGTGAAGCGGCTTTTTCTAAACTGGTGAGTTTCCTGGAAAAAACACAGGTTATAGTCAAAAGGACGCCTTGGCGCGGCGCCTCTACTATTACTAATACTACTACTACTACTACTACTACTACTACTACTACTACTACTACTACTACTACTACTACTACTACTACTACTATTACTACTATTTGCGTTCCACTACTGAGCACATGCCTCCCCTCATCATGAGAGGATTTGGGCTACCGAAGTCCCCAAGGGAGGCCACGGCGGATTGGGGACTTCACACACATCTTTGAATTACTTCGCAGATACGTGCAGATTTCCTCATGATGTTTTCCTTCACCGAAAAACTCAGTAGTAAATTCAAATTGAATTTCGCACGTAAGTAAACTTAGAGGTTCGAGCCGGAATCGATCCCCCGACCCTCGGCATGAGAAGCGGTAGGGGTAGGTCGAACCACTAGGCCACCACGGCTTGGCGCCTCTATGGCTTCTCAACTTCGTGCCCGACCCTCCCTAGAGGTAAGAGACGGTCGGGCGGCAGGGGAGCACGTGAAATTGATGACATCATACAGCACAGCTTGATTAGCGCACGCCTGAGAAACTCTTCATAACGGAACGGTGGCGTGGGGAACTCATCAATGACATATAACTCTCCGCATCTCTTTTATTCTATCGTTGGACTAAGTTTGATTTGACAGAAAATAACTGTCAAGTATCATGATTCATGAGTCCCTCTTACTTTATTCTACCATAGAGTCATATATGACTATCTATAGACACGCGAGTCGGTCGGCGTTTTTTGCTGATATTTGTTGATGGCCAGTATGTTTCTTGCTATGCGCGTGTTTAGTCACCCCGCGACCCTCGTCTTCCCCGCTGTCGTCACGCCCCATATTGCTTGGCAAGGTTTCTTTTTCAAATTCAAATTATTTATTTCTGATACACAGGTTAGTTGCAGCGGTTTAGATTGCGAAATGAACGCGGGCGAAGTCGCGGGTAGAAGCTAGTAAGCTATATAAAAATAGTAGATTGTGTGACTAGGGAGCAAAATGGTATATTTTACCGCAGGTGACGGATTGAATCATGAGCTAGCAAGGGATTCAAGCTATGTCACCCAAGGTTTAAATAATTTTGCTACCGTGTTGCACACTCTGCTTTTCATTCCTCCTATGAGAAAACCAGTAGCAGCAGGAAATAAAATTGTAGTTTGCTCCCTAGAGAACAAAATCTTATTTTGCTCCCTGTTTACGGGGCTGAAATGGAGAGGGAGCAAAATCGCATTTTGCTCCCTCTAAACGGGGAACAAAGTACTTCTTTTCGAATAGGAGGAGCGAAAAAATAGATTGCCGCAAGTATGGTTGTAGCTTGAACTGACCACATCGAACCGCCACTCCTGGTTGCCGCCGCCGAGGTGGCAGTTGTAGAGTAGCACGGGGCTGAATGGCGCTGACTCGGGGAGGTCCCAGCACACGCCCCGCTCCTTGCATCTGCAGATAATAGCACATTTTAATGCAAGCGCGAAAATTTTGTTGCGAGTCCCTAGTTATGTTGTGTAGCGAGGCCCACGAACGAGGATGAGGGACGAGTGAAAATGACAAATAAGCATATGTGTCAAACGACATCTATACTAATAATATGTGTAGATGTTAGCGACGCGCTCGACCTTTTTAAATGAATACGCTGCAGTGTAGGTGGCACTATTCGATATTTGAATTCGCGTGTTTCTCCTTTCTGTGATTGTTTTAATGGTGTGTTCGTATTTGGTTGAGCTAGGAGTAACATGTGTTTTGAGTTTTCGTGTTGTAAATAAACTGTTTAGTGTTAAAATCTGCGTAGTTTTTAATCGTGAGTGCCCTGCAAGTAACAGTAGAAGTCGCGTCTGAAATTAAAAAAACTACCAAGTCGTGGGCACTATAAAAATGTATGTATGTATGTATATATATATATATATATCCGGATTTAACTCGAAAACTACTAGATGGATTGCGACAAAATTTGGTATGGGGTAGTTTATAACACTGGTCAACATATAGGCTACTTTTTATCCCGGAAAAACGCATAGTTCCCGCGGGAGCGCGATAACCGAATTCCACGGGGACAAAGGCGCGGGCAGAAGCAATTTTTTTAATAAGGTGTATCGACGTAATTGCGCTTGTAAGGAATGTGCGCCTAAATTGATTTTCTGACCCAATGAACTGCTTTACAGTGGGATTGTGTTGTTTTTGGTGCATGTATGGAATATATTATTAATTGAAAATTAGTTAGTTTTCTATATATTTATGGTCACTTACTTCATCCTAGCAATTGCCCCGACTGCCTGCGAAAAAAGCATTTGTGAGCTTAGCATCAGGCGAGCACGAAATGTTGCTCGGCGCGGGCGGCGCAGGGCGCTAGCACCAGGCGGGCGCCCTCGACACACTGGGGTTGAGTGAGCTATGAACTGACTTGACGTCCTTGTGCCAGCTGAGCACGAAGTGCTGCTCGGCGCGGGCGGCGCAGGGCGCTAGCACCAGGCGGGCGCCCTCGACACACTGGGGTTGAGTGAGCTATGAACTGACTTGACGTCCTTGTGCCAGCTGAGCACGAAGTGCTGCTCGGCGCGGGCGGCGCAGGGCGCTAGCACCAGGCGGGCGCCCTCGACACACTGGGGTTGAGTGAGCTATGAACTGACTTGACGTCCTTGTGCCAGCTGAGCACGAAGTGCTGCTCGGCGCGGGCGGCGCAGGGCGCTAGCACCAGGCGGGCGCCCTCGACACACTGGGGTTGAGTGAGCTATGAACTGACTTGACGTCCTTGTGCCAGCTGAGCACGAAGTGCTGCTCGGCGCGGGCGGCGCAGGGCGCTAGCACCAGGCGGGCGCCCTCGACACACTGGGGTTGAGTGAGCTATGAACTGACTTGACGTCCTTGTGCCAGCTGAGCACGAAGTGCTGCTCGGCGCGGGCGGCGCAGGGCGCTAGCACCAGGCGGGCGCCCTCGACACACTGGGGTTGAGTGAGCTATGAACTGACTTGACGTCCTTGTGCCAGCTGAGCACGAAGTGCTGCTCGGCGCGGGCGGCGCAGGGCGCTAGCACCAGGCGGGCGCCCTCGACACACTGGGGTTGAGTGAGCTATGAACTGACTTGACGTCCTTGTGCCAGCTGAGCACGAAGTGCTGCTCGGCGCGGGCGGCGCAGGGCGCTAGCACCAGGCGGGCGCCCTCGACACACTGGGGTTGAGTGAGCTATGAACTGACTTGACGTCCTTGTGCCAGCTGAGCACGAAGTGCTGCTCGGCGCGGGCGGCGCAGGGCGCTAGCACCAGGCGGGCGCCCTCGACACACTGGGGTAGAGTGAGCTATGAACTGACTTGACGTCCTTGTGCCAGCTGAGCACGAAGTGCTGCTCGGCGCGGGCGGCGCAGGGCGCTAGCACCAGGCGGACGCCCTCGACACACTGGGGTTGAGTGAGCTATGAACTGACTTGACGTCCTTGTGCCAGCTGAGCACGAAGTGCTGCTCGGCGCGGGCGGCGCAGGGCGCTAGCACCAGGCGGGCGCCCTCGACACACTGGGGTTGAGTGAGCTATGAACTGACTTGATGTCCTTGTGCCAGCTGAGCACGAAGTGCTGCTCGGCGCGGGCGGCGCAGGGCGCTAGCACCAGGCGGGCGCCCTCGACACACTGGGGTTGAGTGAGCTATGAACTGACTTGACGTCCTTGTGCCAGCTGAGCACGAAGTGCTGCTCGGCGCGGGCGGCGCAGGGCGCTAGCACCAGGCGGGCGCCCTCGACACACTGGGGTTGAGTGAGCTATGAACTGACTTGACGTCCTTGTGCCAGCTGAGCACGAAGTGCTGCTCGGCGCGGGCGGCGCAGGGCGCTAGCACCAGGCGGGCGCCCTCGACACACTGGGGTTGAGTGAGCTATGAACTGACTTGACGTCCTTGTGCCAGCTGAGCACGAAGTGCTGCTCGGCGCGGGCGGCGCAGGGCGCTAGCACCAGGCGGGCGCCCTCGACACACTGGGGTTGAGTGAGCTATGAACTGACTTGACGTCCTTGTGCCAGCTGAGCACGAAGTGCTGCTCGGCGCGGGCGGCGCAGGGCGCTAGCACCAGGCGGGCGCCCTCGACACACTGGGGTTGAGTGAGCTATGAACTGACTTGACGTCCTTGTGCCAGCTGAGCACGAAGTGCTGCTCGGCGCGGGCGGCGCAGGGCGCTAGCACCAGGCGGGCGCCCTCGTCGCCGCCGTTCGCGTCGACACATAGTCGCGGATTCGATAGCGGACGTATCTGGAAGTACAACGAACAATTCAATGAGGGTTACCGCGAGTGAAAGCAGGTTTTGGCCATTCCTCCAATCACCACATCGGACGCAGTCCGCAACGCCAGTGGCACTCGCTGGTGAGCAAAAACACGGTTGCCCTCATTTCGAAGTTGAAGTTGTGTGTGTTGTGTTGTTCTTCTAATAATTAGTGTTACTCGGGAGTCGTGATAAAAAATCTTGCCTCGCACAATTTACCGTACATAAACTATTATGGTTGATTTAGAAATCAATGGAACGTAAACCTAAAATCACACCACTAGTGGTAGCTCGAATCAAAGTGGCCATTACCCTGCCTTCTCCGAACGGCTTCGGTTCGATGGGCGGGTAGTGAGCGGTGAGGTCAAATGCCACCTGGAACCAAAATGATCTTTCAAATAATTGAACTATTTATTCTGCTTTGGTAGTCATGAAAGCAAACTCGCACCAAAAAGCGTATCAAAATGTACATACATGGTATGGCACGTACAGTGCAAAAAACCCGGCAAAGTACGTGTCGGGCCAAGTAATGTAGGGTCCGCACCTTAGCCCATCACAATGATTTTTAATGGTAATTTTTTAACTTCTCCGAGACTCTTTTTAGTTGGTCTACTATTACACTACACATTTTCACAATATACTACAGCTTACTTCAGGTTTCTAACGTGAAATAACGATGAGTACCTGAGTGAGGAACCATCGGAAAGACTTGCACTTGAGGCGCTGCCGCAATGCGATCTGCTCGGAAATGTCGCCCGGCGATATGTCGAGGTAGTGGGGCCGCCGCGCGTACAAGTACTGGGCGTACTCGTCCATCCATACTTCCGCTACTCTTCGGTAGTTCTGAAAACTCACTACAATATAGGTATATGTAGACTCACTACAATATCTATATGCATCGCAAATTAACAAAACCTAGGTTGAACAAATAAAGCTGCGTTCCGAATCACTTTCAGAGCGCTAACAGCACCTTGCATCCTTTTTAACTCTTGGGAGTTGACTTTTAAGGCGAGGATATAGAGCCATTTCAAGAAATCGAGGGGGTGAGGTACTTTCCCCGCAAGGGGCCCTCCCGCACACATCTATCTACGCCCCACGCCGCGCTTGCCACAGTCCATCGGTAGACGCAGTAAACCACGTACCTTTTATTTGAATTCTGGAGAACATGCATAAAATCGGATTAAGTATGTAGAGTATGTAATAAAAGTAAAATACTAGTAACACTTCGTGAACTTCAGGTGTAAGTTTCAGTTTCAGCGCAGTCCTTATTATAATAATTACAATATTAAATATACTGCTCAGGCAGACTTTTCTAGAGAAACACGTACCTATTACCTAAGTATGGAGGGTAAAGTCACTAAAAAAAAGGGTAAGTTCGCCCTTTCGCGTCCATCGCCCACTTCGCGTCCATTTGACCGATCTCCTTGTAAAAAAACTTGGTAATAAGTATACTAGCAGACTAAAGGAATCACAAGTAATTTCTGACAATATCTCGATGTATAAGATGTATACAAAAATAGACAAATAGCACGTGCGCACAACCCTTTCTATTTAGAAAAAAAAAACTATTAGTCTCAGCTATGCGAGAAATTAGTGCCAGCGTTCGAAATATGCATTAACAAAAAAATAGTAAGCAGTAGCGTATGTCACGGTAAGTTTTTCATTATGTTTTTTGAAATTGTTGATTCAGAGTTGTTATTAGACCTAAATAATGAACAATAAAATAAACTAATGATAAATTTGCTTAATTTTTTTGACTGATAACGATTAAAATACGGTGGACGCGATTTACTACACCAAATTTATAAACTTTCCACTTTGCGTCCGCAATGGACGTAAACTACTCTATCGGTGTGAGGCTTCCTTCTGAAGTTCTTCAAGTCAGTAGCCAATCACGCCGGACGCCGGAGACTGGGAGTGAATTTTCACCAGTAAGTTCCCTAACTATCACTAAACCATGCATTGGACTAATAATTTTATTTCTATAATTTTGCAACGAATCACTGGCCGACGGTGGCGTCGCCGGCCGCTATTTAATTTGAAAAAAAACGTGCCCCCCCCCGACCCGTATGACCACTCTAGTACGAAGTATATATTATAGCTCCCCTCTGTCGATCAATACTCTGTTGAAATGGTTTTCAAATTACAAATCTACATGTTCCATGTAAAAACGCCAGTGTTTCATAGGGTGCGAATGGAAAACTTAGTATATGAATATAATTACGATGATTTTCAGCAAAGTCAAAATTATGCCTAAGGCACAATAAAAGGAAAACTCGGAAAAATACTTTTCCGACTTTTTCCCCAGGTGCAAATTTAACACTGTATTTAGACAATTTAGCCAACCATTTCCTCAATTTGCACCCGGAACGCGGGAGAAATATTATGCCTGTATACTCCCCATCCCCAGGTGTTATTTTGGTTTCTTATTTTTTTTCATATGTTCCGTAAGTTGAATTAAATTTAATAAGGCGTGCAAATACAGATAATTTAAAAAAGGGACATAAATATTTTTTATCAGCAAAATGATAATGATTCATCTAACGATATTCATTTTGCTATCAAGCTTGTGGGTTATTTTCCAGCAGTGTTGTTCTTCATGAATAGTTACCGGTTGTTTTTTTTTTAATCAAATCAAATCAAATATCATTTATTTGTTATAACTCAGGTCGCATCATGATGGTACAAATCTTTATGTCCTACCGAGTTTTGCCGTTAGGCGTACAAATAGCTGTCAAATAGAGCATGCAGCATGCTTACTTACTTACTACCTATGTAGATACTTAGTTAAATAGTTACATCATTTAAATATTCATCAATTGAGTAATAGGCTTTATTTATAAGAAATGTGAACAAAGTCTTTTTTAAGTTTTTAATATCGTCTGTTTCTGCTATTGCTTTCGGAAATCTACTTATTATATATCTTAGGGCCCATTCCATGGACACCTTTTCCAAAAAACGCTGTTTTAGATGGTTGCGCCCTTATTTTATGACGTAGTCTGATACTTGAGAAGCCCCTGAAATGCTCCATGTTGTTTCGAACAAACAGAACCATTTCAAAAATATAGAGGGAAGGCAGGGTTGGAATATTCAATTTTTGAAAGTATTGCTTGCACGAAACCGTTGAGTGAATACCCAGAGCTGCTCTTAAGCATTTTTTCTGTGCTCTAAAAACGAGATCTCGATTGTTCGAATGACCCCAAAATATTACCCCATAGCGTAATGTAGATATTACATATGCATGATATGCATTCAGGACTGTTGCCTGATTAACTATCTTTCTTAGTTTGTACAGTGTATATGAGAAACTACTTAATTTTTTGCTAACATTGTCCACTTGATTTCAATCAAGAAGATCATCTTTTACACGGTCTTTCTCTTTCATGTGTCTTTATTAGACTTTTAGACGAGATTTTTTTATTTATTATTATTACGAATGGGCTTGTGTTTGACCCTAATCACACCTGATGGAAAGTAATGATAGGGTCTAAGGTGGAACACGCTTGCCCAGAAGATGATTATTCGCTCACTTGAATACACCAAGATTATAAGAACTGGGAAACACAAACGCAGGGAGGGAATTTCTAAGTTTAGCAGTGCGAACAAGAAAATATTTAGCGCATCGCTTTGTTCGACTCATGGGGAACTCAACCACATGAGGATGGAAGCCCTCCCGTCGTCTAGTAGTCCGATGATAAAAAGTAGATGGTGGTATAAGATCGTGAAGTTCCCGAGCGCACTCTCCAAAATACACCTTATAAAAAACCGTCAGACAGGCAACCCTACGCCGATGCTCCACCAACCATTCTTGCTTCCACCAACGAGCATATCGTCACCAATCATTCTTCTAGCTCGTCGGTCAACCGAGTCCAAAGCATCCAGCTGATACTTTGCAGAGCCATCCCAGAGGTAAATACAATACTCCATACACGACAGAACTTGTGCTTGGTATAAATGGAGAAACTGTTCCGGTGTGAAGTACCGCCGAACCTTTGAGAAGATTCCAAGCTTTTTCGCAGCTGTTTTCGCTTTAGACATGACAGACCAACCAAAGCTCAAGTTAGAGGATATGACCATACCCAACAGCTCTAAATGGTCGGAGATGGAAATAGATGAGTTGCGTATGAAAAATTGTCGACGTAATTATGATTATAAAAACTAATTAGTAACAATAATCATCATTTCAGCTGGAGGACGTCCACAGTTTGGACATGGCCCAAGGTTCGTCATACAAATCGGTTCCGTACCTCACGCATTCATCAGATTCTCATTATTAATATTAATAATCATTTAGGCGATTAAACATTCAAAAATACATGCTTTGAAAATGAAAGTATTTTAGAAATGACGGCTTAAGTAAAAATGTCTAGTTAAGTCATTAAAGTAGCGTGTCACTCTATCCTGCTATGTTATTTCAAAGGTAATTGCACGTTTCCCTTTCTCTTCCCACAGTTGATAGCTTCATTATTTTTTTAGGTTATTCGTCCCTCGTGTGATCGTCCCACCCACATTTCGTGGTTGCATTAAACACGTTCAAATTGACGGTTTAGAATCAGTAAAATACGTATCACCGGCTTTTTTCTGCAGAGACGTAGCCAACTGCTATCGACATCGATAAAATATTAAATTGATAAAATGAAACTGTCGATAAAATACCTAAATTTAGCTTATTTAGTTTTATTTTTAATATAATTAAACTGTTTTTTTTTATGAAGTGAAAGTTTATTAAGTTATCCGATACATATAACAGTATTCAAGGTTGGAATTCCCTATTAAGCATAAAAATATATGGTTTTATAGTAATAAATATATCACTTATTTATACCGTGACTTTGTCGAAATAAAATCATATAGGTAGGCGAAGGCACTTTTAAAACTAAATATTTCAATTCCAGCTTTCTCTATTCTCAAACAAATGAAAAGATATCAACGTAGGTTTGATAATAGAAAGCGTCATATAAATAAAATAATATTTGTGGAATAATCAATCAATATCAGTATTTTTTTAAGTGACTGACAGACAACGCAAAGCCGAAACTACTTATCGCAGTAAGTAAAAATTTGGCATGTAGGTTCCTAGGAGCGCACTGAGAGGATTTCCCGAAATTCCTACGCGAACGGGTTAAAATGGGTACTACGCGGCGTGTACCGCGGAAAACAGCTAGTTTATTTTTTACTAAATCGTAATATTTGAAAATAGTTTCATCAAATATCTCTATTAATTGACAATTACATGTAAGCCCTTGCTCGAAAAAAAGTCTCTATACATTCCTTTAAAAAATACAATCCAATAGTTCCACGATTGTATTGCTATAGATATTTGTCTATACATGCTGTCAGTAGTGATTTTTTAACCTAACGGTAGGCTGAGGAAGCGGGGTGAATATATAAATAGAAGAAAATGCTTAGTGGCCTATCACTTTCATTGGAACTTTCCCTAAAACTAGTCGAGAAATGGTTAAATCCTTTCTCAATGGTCTTGAAGATCCAAACAGACCACTTTTTGGTCCAAATTATTGGCTATTGAACAAAATTGGACTGTTGTTGCCCGACAATAAATTGAAAAGAATTTTTTACATTGCAATTCACGAAATAGTAACTTTCTTTGTATTTACGCAGTACATGGAGCTTTACGTAATTCGATCAGATATAGATCTCGTGCTAACGAATTTGAAGATATCCATGCTGAGCATTGTCTGCGTAATTAAAGCAAACACTTTTGTGATTTGGCAAGACAACTGGAGACAAGTTATAAATTACATTACTGAAGCAGACAATTTCGAAAGAGAACACAATGATAAGGGTAAAAGAAATATTATAGATTCATACACAAAATATAGTCGTCGTGTGACGTACTTTTACTGGTCGCTGGTGTTCACTACCTTCATTACGGTAATTTCTACACCGTTAATGAGATATGCATCATCACCGACATTTCGAGAAGCTGTGAAAAATGGAACTGATCCATTCCCACATATATTTAGCTCATGGATGCCTCTTGACAAAGAACACTCCCCAGGTTGCTGGATTACAGTAATATGGCATGTTGGACTGTGTGCTTATGGCGCAACTGTAATGGCAGCTTATGATACGAGCGTGATGGTGATACTGGTTTCCTTCGGAGGAAAGCTGGATCTTTTGCGCATAAGATGCAGGGAAATGCTTGGAACCCTTGGAGAAGGAATAAGTGACTCTGATGCTGATTATATGATTCGACAAATGCACCGTATTCATGTACTCCTCCTCAAGTAAGTGGTATCTGTACAAAAATTAAAAAATTTTTTTTTATAAAAAAAAACCGCCTTCAAACTCCGACTGACTGCGATGTCAAATGTTAAGTTCACTATAGGATTCATTACTTACTTAGGATCGGTTCATCTGACAGAGTGACACCAACTTTGCAGTATGTCGAAGTTTGAAGGCGGTTTTTATATTCAATTTAAAATGGTGTTTTGGTCCCAGTTTCCAAACATTACCTATAAAAGGAACCTAAGAAACTCTGTAGTCTTCAAACTTGACCCCAATCACGTCACTTCGTAACAAAGTTTCAGGATTACCTCATTTTCTCATGAATCCTATCATCAGAATTGAACCAAATTAATATGGAGCTAATTTGGATTTACGACATCTATTTTCTTCTTCTACTTATATATAAAAAAAAGAATCGCCGTGTGGTAGTCTAAGGCTCGAGAACTGCTGGGCCGATTTGGCAGATTATTTTTTTGATTTTTATCCTGTTATGCAGGGAAGGTTTAGAGAGAAAAAAAAATGGGGAAAGTCTAAAGGAACAGCAAACTAGTATAGAATAAAAGAAGAACCATCGAAATCGGCTGAGTTTACTATTTATCCATGAATTGAGATGAGAACCTCTAATAATTTAAATATGTGATCTTGAATTTTCCACTGAGCCTTTCAGTGAAGGTGAAGGAAGCCTGCACGCAATTGCGAAGTAGGTAATTCAAGATTGTGTAGTCCTTAATCTGCACTGGGCCATTGTGGGGAGGGGACTATAGTGTAAATCTTCTTATCACGAGAGGAAGCCTGTGCTTATCACGAGAGGAAGGAGTATTTAGGACTCAAAAAGGCTGTTGTTGGGATGAAGGTGGTGGGATTTCTGAATTTGTTATTTATGACTCTTATCTAAATTAATTTAAATTTACTTTTACAAATGGCCCTGACTTCTTTTTTAGTTAACTTTTAATAAAAAACATACTATTTTCACGTCATATAACAAGGCAACCATAACATTCATAGTTCTTTTTGTTTTCATCATTATAATTTCAGCCGAAAGACGTCCACCGCCGGACGTAGGCTGTATCAACGTAAGTCGAGAGGCTAACCCGTGGTTAGCGACGTTTGTTCCAGTGGACATAACTGTTTCAAAGCAAACATCAACACTATATGAGTGCAGATACAAAATATGTATTTTTTTTAATAAATGAGCTACAATCTGGATGGTAATCTGGTGGTGTAAAGCTAGAAAATATATTTGACTTAACACTACTAATACTTAGCGTTTACATTCTAAAATAGTAGACAATTAACAATATTAAAATTTTATCATATTACAATATTATTATGTTATAAGTGAATATTACTACTAATGTGCATTTTTTTTATTGTTATTATGTTGCTTGCCTAACTTTAATTTTAGCTGAGGCTAAAGGAACACTGAAAAAAATAAAGACTGGATTGTATCAAAAATATTGACGTTATAACAGGTATTAGATTTTATTATTACAAGACAAATAAAAAATAAATAAAAGACAAAAAGTGTTCCTTGGATAATTCAGTAACTCATTTTCTTGATTATTTTTATATTTCTATTCCTTTTGATTTTTAAGTAAATTAAATCATGACAATTGTTTTTTATTTATTTTTTCTTGTTAATTATCAGCAAACATATGCCTACGATCACAATATACATGATTACCCAGATAGTACAGTAGAAAAGATCAAAAATATAATATAACGCTTGAAGAGAACTCCACCCCTTCTGTTCTCATAATAAAACTATGTACGTAGAAACGAAGGGCTTCGTACGTACTTGACCAAGACCAAGCATGATGTCCAATGATGAACATGGATCTTCTCAAGGCTCGCCACTCAGGACCTTCATGTGCTACTCGCACGCATTGAATTTCTGCCACCATGACAAAAAAAATACTTTTAAAAATTTAAGCTAACGCTTTTTTTTAGCTTATTTAGCGAACTTTTACAATGTCAGATGTTAATTTAACAGTCGTGAATTTAAGTGACTTTTTGTCGCTGATGTAAGTCAAGTTCCGTTTAAGCTATACTTGGTGGTCGTCACGTCATACTTTCGCACATAAATATGAAGACCACTGGCTGGACTTGTTCCCCGAGGTTCACAGCACTAATTCTCTTCCATGGCCTGGCGCCTGGGCTTACCCAGCTTCGTAGATTTCAAACTATTTTTGAACTAGGAACAGACTACACTGTATGAAATGATTTCAATTGTTTCCAGGTCTGAAAACATAGACATAAATATCATTGTCAAATACACCTACTCCTACATTATACCACACTAGTACAAACTATTTATTCACACATTTTATTTATTTATTCATGGAAAACCAACAGCTGTATTATATATTATATCTAAATATGTTTACATGCTGGAATCTTAGAAGCCAATTACAGGTTTTCACATTTAGAACTTATTACCGCTGATTGGACGTCGCAATCTCATTCTGGGGAATTATCAAATCAAAAGCAAAGCTCTGAAGACAGCTAAGAAAATAAAGCAATTTTTTATAGAAGATAATCTTAGTACTTAGATTCATTTGATTTTCTGACGTGTAAGAGTGCCCGTATGTGGCCAATTTGTTGAATAAAATATGATGGATTTTTTTATGCAAAATCTTTTTTTACTATTTTATTTTATTTTACATAAATATTACGTAACAATTATGCTTATGTAACCTTTTTAAACTTATGTTTAAAGAAAAGGTTTTATTCTAATATCCGTCGACTACGCGTTGATGTTCGACACCGTTTATTTCCGTCTAATTACTTGAAAAAATAAGTTTTTTTTTATTGCATTCATCACTATGAAAGATAGAAACACTGTAAAAGCAAAACGTAAATTGTAATTAAATTAATATAAAGGTTTTTTATTTAATGCAAAATTTTCTTATCACTTACGTAATCTGGCCTGATGACGATGATGATGATGATAACGTAATCTATTATTAAATTATAGATACTTTTATTCATTATTAGTTTAAACATTGTTATCGATTTTTTTTTCATCGTTACAAACTAATTTCAAATATCGATATTTTCCCATTCGACTTCACTCTACTATCTATCCAGCGAGCTTCTACCGTTTAAGCGCACTTAACTACAGTCAGCAGCAGAAGTAGATAAGCTGTCCAGGTGTTCAAAATGACCTACACACGACCTTATTCTTAAGACGTTAAGGGCGTGTGTAGGTCATTATGAACACCTGGACAGCTTATCTACTTCTGCTGCTGACTGTACAAAACAATAATTGACAACATTATGTTTTTTAACATGTACATTTTATTAGCTGAAAAGGACACGTATTTTGATTTTTTTCTTAAGTCGTAAATTTCATAAGGTAAAGTCACCTATCATGGACACGGACCCATCATGAACAGTTTTTGAAATCACCACCAAAATTAAGCAAACGTCAAGTTTTTTTTTCAAAATTACAACACTAATCAGTAGTGCCAATATTCTAGTTGTCAATCACACTTTGTTTGACAGCTGACAGCCATTTTGTTTTGGACCATCACGATTGTTAGTTACGCGGGGACAGTTGGAGTCGGAAATCGCCATTTTTTTATAAGAATCGTCATGCAAGTGAGTAGACTTAGTGAGTTATTTTGTGGGTTGTGTGTCGTTATTGTTAAATTTTATGTTATTTACTGATTTACCAATAGTAATGACTTATTTTTTTGATATAACCTAATTGCCATTGGAATTATAATCTTAAAAATTACCGGTGTCTATAACTGGATATTTATTCGAGCACGTTTACCAATCATGGACAGAATGTCCATAAAAAGAATTTCTTGTTTTTTGTTTTTTTTACGTATTACACTTCTGTTTTAATATATCTACATGTTTCTCTATAAATTGGCAATCAATTATTAGTCTTTCCAGTCATGTACATTCTGTCCATGACTAGGTGTCCATAATAGGTTCAGCATATTCCTAATACAAACATTTTATTTCGTCCTAGACATGGCACCGAAAAAAAACCGTTGATTTTGATAATTATTTTCAATTACTTAATAATAATTGGCCGGTCTGTTAAAGATAAGCATTTCTTTAAAAAAAATATCTTATTGATTATTTATATGTCCATAACTAGCGGTCCATGATTGGGGACAATGTCCATTATTGGGGGTCCATCACTGGAAAATAACCGTCCATAAATGGTGCTTGAGTAAGAGTGTTGTAATTGGTTATTTTTTATATTGCACTGTGTATTAAGCCTAAAATTAAACCTCGAATACTGATTAAGAAAAGTACTTATCGTTTAACTACAAATCCCAAAGAACGTGTATCGAAAAATGAAGAAATTACAAAGTAAAAACAAAAAAAAATCGCTTATACTGTCCATGACTGGTGATTTTACCTTACTTAAAATTGAAACTAAAAGCTCTTCATTGTAAAAGGGCGTAAGTCTAAAATGATGTAGTAAAGTTAAGCGAAAGAGCAATATGACGTCATAATTATAGCTCTTTTGCATCAGTTACCACTAAAACAAGATTTTCTCTAAAAGTAATGAACAAAAAACCTGAAACATTTTATTGAATCCTTTAGACAGAGATACTGAAATGGTTTTAAAATAGAGCCTTACTAAAATTTTGAAATGTTGACAATAGCTCTTTTGCATCAGTTACCACTAAAACAAGATTTTCTCTAAAAGTAATGAACAAAAAACCTGAATCATTTTATTGAATCCTTTAGACAGAGATACTGAAATGGTTTTAAAATAGAGCCTTACTAAAATTTTGAAATGTTGTCAATTAGGACACGCCTCCAAACCTCACCCATAAAATTTCATTTCTAAAGCCCGATTTTTGTTTATTTGTTTCAGGCACTCCAGATTGTTCAACTCTGTTTTATCACCCGTTATGTTTTTTTACGTGATAATGTGTTCATTGATGATCTGCGCCAGTGCATTTCAACTCACAGTCAGTATGCTCATAATGATTAATAAAAGTATTGCTAGTTCAAGCTTAACGCATTCACTGCCATCGACGCATATATGCGTTTTACTGACTTTCCCGCAGTGCCTTGAACGCACATGTGCGTTGCAATGTTCCCTTAATGACAGATGTGGCACCTGGCGAAAGTTCGTAAAACAGAAGTGGCAGTGAATGCGTTAATCAACCACTTATGTTGAGTTTAAATCATCGTCCTTTTTCGCAGTCAGCGACGAATACAACTCAAAAGCTTTTGATGGCAGAATACTTGGTATTCGGCATTTTACAATTGTTTATGTTCTGTTGGCACAGCAACGATGTCATCTATAAGGTACAAAAAGAGAATTATAATTTAATTATTTACTCTAGAGAAACTTCAAGTGATTTAATAGTACATTACAGACCTAGGGTGGTGAATTCGTAAATGTCCCAGATCGCAGGTTTCTGTGGCCCGAACCGAAGGTGAGGGCCATAAATATGCGATCTGGGGCTTTACGAATTACTGCCCGTGGTTGGTCAACAGTTTTACGTCTTGCCTTGGCCAAGAAGTGAGATTTACTCTCCGCGTAGCGGGCACAAAATCTCACTTTACGGCCAAGGGTGATGTAAAATATTTTTTAACCAAATAAACCTTTCTGTTCAGTAACATAATTCAATCAAATGAGCCAAATCATGAAAGAAAAAAAAGTTCATTTTCCGATGTTAATAACAATATCCTCTTCTAGTCGTCAGGGCAACAGACAAGTGATTTGCCTAAAAATGCTACAATGCTTAAAATTATATTATTATATTATATTGACAGGCAGGCAGTTGATCAACTGATAAATGCCTGTATCCCAGTTGTTCTCAATTTAAGTATTTCTTGACCTGTTTAATAATTTGTCAAGTCTGTTCTTGAACTGGTTAATGCTCTGTGCTGAAATTACGTCTTCTGGCAGATTGTTACGCTTTACCTTATAAAAAATTAACTTGTTACAATTCAAGCAGATAAGATATTTCCTACTTTATTTCCTTATCGAGTGTAATAATGACATTTACTTTTCAGAGTCATAATGTTATGCTTGGGCCATTTGAGAGCGAATGGTGGGCGGCTGGAATTCAGCAGAGAAAAAGCGTGTTGCTTCTCCAGGGACAGTTACGGATCGTTCACATTTACACCGCGGGGCCGTTTACGGATTTGACGCTGTCTACATTTGTCGCTGTAAATATATGTGTCGTTCTCAAGTTAAGAGTACCAATTTTCGGTTGTCAATAAGGGGCTTCCAGCATAATTATGCATAATATAAATCGACCTTATTGACAACAGACAATGTGGCACTTATACCTGGAGAAGGACACAAGGACACACATATATCTAATTTATAAAATTCTCGTGTCACAGTGTTTGTAACCAAACTCCTCCGAAACGGCTCGACCGATTCTTATGAAATTTGGTGTGTATGATCAGTAGGTCTGAGAATAGGACGTAAGCTATTTTTCATACCCAAAAAAAATTCTAAGGCGGTACGAAGTCCGCGGGGTCAGCTAGTATATATCTAATATATAAAATTGTCGTGTCACATTGTTTGTAACCAAACTCCTCCGAAACGGCTCGACCGATTCTTATGAAATTTGGTGTGTATGTTCAGTCAAATTCAAATTCAATTACTTTTACACGTCAAAAAAAGAATTTACCAGTAGATCTGAGAATACGACGTAAGCTATTTTTCATTTAAAAAAAATGTAAGGCGATACGAAGTCCGCGGGGTCAGCTAGTCTAATACATAGAATTCTCGTGTCACAGTGTTTGCAACCAAACTCTTCTGAAACGGCTCGACCGATTTTTATGAAATTTAGAGTGTATGTTCAGTAGATCTGAGAATAGGACGTAAGCTATTTTTCATAACAAAAAAAAATCTAAGGCGAAACGAAGTCCGCGAGGTCAGCTACTAAATTTGGCATTTTTTACTGAATGAACAATGACTGCAACAAATTGTTGGCAGAACTTGGTCTATATTTTTACCAAGTTTCGAGTCAATCTGTTCAGTAATTTGGAAACAAAAGCGAAAATACGTTTGTATGAAAAGTTGAGAAACGCCGTGCGTACTGGGGACTCTTAATGTGAGTTGTTTGGCGCATTGACGTAAGCTAACTGGGACCTAACATAATAGATTGACGTTTAATTTACCTTAATTAAAAGATCTGCACTGTAATTTTAGTACGTAGGGGAGAGGGGGGCAGCTATCACTGAAGGCAGCTTAGAACAAATGCGTTCAAAGACGTATTTTTAGTGCGATTATGGTCCAAATCCATTTTTTGGGCTCGCAACACTGACCCACACAACTGTCACTTGACAGATTTGACGTTTGACAGAACATGAACAAACCAGTAGCATATTTTGATTTCGATGTCAACTGTTAGCGGTTTTGCTCCCCGTGTCTAAGGATTTTCAGGCTGTATTTGAAGGAAGCGGTAAGTGAAACTTAATTTATTCGATAGTACAATGAATTAGCTTTAGTGACGAAGAATAAACAATCAGAATTTGCAATTGTTTTGGAAGATATCGATGTTTATTTTTTTAAATAGGTGTTGGGGTAGTTTTGAAAAAAGATTAGGAGGCAGTTTTGACTGTTCAAAACTACCCCGGTCATAAGAAATGTTCATATCTGCCCCGATATAAACTGACATGTAGGTACGTAAACTCAAAATAATATTATCTTAGTTATTTTAGTAAATGCTCATAACGCATTTACCTGAATTAATTGGTCAAGCAAAGCACGTCAGTAGAAAAGGGCGCGAAATTCCTATGGGAGGATATCCCTTCGCGCCTACACTTTTCAAATTTGCCGCCTTTTTTACTGACAAGATTTGCTTAAACGAGTATGCTAATCGATTCTATTGTCTGTTTTTCTCTCGTTTTATATGATAAAATGAAAATTCTAATTAGAACATTTTATATATTTTTATTTAACTACAACTAAAACATAATAAATACTGAACCACTATCCCCTGTTACATTGTTGGGGTAGTTTTGAACAATAGTGTGTGCAAAACTGCCTCAAGGGGGCAGCTTTAATAGAATTTCAATACTTTACAAAGGTACCCTCCTGAGGCACCTTTGAACACTACAAAAAACATTTCTGGTCAAAAGTACCCCCTCATAGTTATAACTGCAAATTATGTGAGTAAAATGTTAATACGACCATTTCTAGTGACTAACTGTACTAAGGACAGGTAAAAAAAAACACGTATATCTCGATATTGTTGCCTTACAATCCAGATTTCAAATCTGCCCCAAGTAAATTCAAAGCTATCCACGCTTGGGGCAGTATTGAACATTATTCCTTGAGTTGTAAAATTCTGAATTGTACCTTTGTCTTTAGCTTTGGACATGTGCAAATGCATTAATTACATAGGTTAATAACATACGTTGTTGTGTAGAGGCTTAAAACTGGTTTTTATGGGTAATATTTTGAAATACGTCAAGGAGTGTAAAAAGTGTACCAGGCTGCCCCCCTCTCCCCTACCTATATGTATATTTTATACATGTAATGTAAATTTTGTAACTATGTGGAAATTTTGAAAAATGGCCTTCTGCTTGAGTTTGTTGCGGCGCTTCTTCTCAAGCAATGGGTCTGGGAAGCGCTGGTAAATTCTTTTTCTGACGTGTAAAAGTGCCCCTATGTGGCCAATTTGCTGAATAAATGATTGAATTTGAATTTGAATCCATACTAAATGTTTTATTCAACCATTGAGCTATCATTCATGTTTTCATTCAGTAATATTCAGAAATTAATGAAAACAGCGAAATATTAGACAGCTATTTGCGACGTTGCCAACTTTCGGAGTAAGCCCTCTTAAGTGTCGTAGCGAGTAAACCCTCTTAAGTGTCGTAGCTTTGGGTCTGTTCACTTAACACCGACTACAGGCGGTCGGAGTTTGAAGACTGTTTTTTTCTTTTTCTTTTTCGACTATATTGTCCATACATACATGGATCAGTTCACAATTGACGAAATTATGAGAGGTCATAAATTTAAAAAAGAACTTCCTCCGCTATTTCGTCGGTTGAAAATTGAAATCATCTCTTCTTGTTTCAGATTTTGAAAGGCGCCTACAGTTATTACACATTACTGAGAAAATAATGATTTTTTTCTTCTCTTTAAATAATGGCCTCTGTCTATGTGCAAGACACTGTCGCCAATGTCAAGTAATTGGCCTACAGGCCGCACAGTGTACGGTAATAATGATAAATGTATGGTATAAAAGATAAATCAAGTAAAAATGGGGAACCTCAACAAACGTCAACCATCTTGGACGACGGCCATTACCCAAATAATGATTTGAAAAAAAAAACTAGCCTGAGATGTCAAATAATTTTGAATATTGCCGCCGAGTGTCATGGTCAGTTCATACCATGGACTTAATATACCTATACCTGGACACGGAACGAGCAAAATTGCAACAATAGAAATTGAACTCTAAGTTGTACAAGAAGGTCGTTTTTAGATTTAGAACATTTTTGGGCTTGTTGAGAGGCCCCTTGACTATCTTGTATCTCTTTCACAAAATTGCCATTTTAAAAACGTACTTTCTACTTGGTAATAAATCATATGGTAGTTTATATTCATTTTTATACTTTACTTGCCATAAGCGTTGTTTTGATGGATGATAATTAGGTATTTAGATTATAGACGTATTATAAATGAAATAAACATTTATGTTTGTTGTAATTCATACTTTCATCATTACGTCATCTTGACAGTAGTAGAAGTTTATAGTCTACTAGCTTTTTCCCGCAACTTCGTATGCGCAGAAAGTTTAAAATGAAAAATCCCGTTTTTTCCGTTCCCGTGGTAATTTCGAGAAATCCTTTCTTAGCGGATGCCTACGTCATAACATCTACCTGCATGCCAAATTTCAGCCCGATCCGTCCAGTGGTTTGGGCTGTGCGTTGATAGAGATTTGAGTTTTATATATTTAGACTAGCTTCTGCCCGCGACTTCGTCCGCGTGGAATTTGTTAATAGCCTTCCCGCGGGTACTATGCATTTCCTCGGGATAAAAAGTAGCCTATATGTTGACCAGTGTTATAAACTACCCCCATACCAAATTTTGTTTCAATCCGTCCAGTAGTTTTCGAGTTAAATCCGGACATACATACATACATACATACAGTATTTTTTTCTAAAAATCGTTATTTTGTGTTCAGTATCGTTCATATAGTCCCTTTGACTTTATAGTTTCTTTTAATTTTCAATTTTCAGCCGTGACTTCTTCTACAGAATTATTATTTATTATATGTATAGATTTTTCCTTTTTTTCTCTGATTCATTAATCTCTTATGAATAAATAGTTTAGTGCCAAAATTCATTATTTAGGTAATAGCAGACTGGTTTAAAGAATGTTTTAGTGAACTCATCAATCATTTCCTTTTTAGTGGACAATACGCAGGTAATCTAACAGTAGGTAATCTGCATAACGTGTTTCTTGAAAGTGTTTGTAATCTAGGATTATATTTTAATTTATCCCGTTCCCGTGGGAATATCGGAAAATCCTTTCTTAGTGCTCCTCTACGCTCCCCAAGGAACCTGCATGCCAAACTTCAGCTCTCTACGGTGATCCCCGCGACCTAAACATTAAAATGTAAAAATCCCATTTTTTCCCGTTCCCGTGGGAATTTCGGGAAGTCCTTTCTTAGTACTCCCCTACGCTCCCCAAGGAACCTGCATGCCAAATTTCAGATCCTTACGATGTTTCCCGCGACTTCGTACGCGCCTAAAAATTAAATGTAAAAATCCCTTTTTTCCCCGTTCCCGTGAGAATTTCGGGAAATCCTTTCTTAGTGCTCCCCTATGCTCCCCAAGGAACCTGTATGCCAAATTTCAGCTCTCTACGACCAGTATTTTCGGCTCTGCGTTGATATGTCAGTCAGTCAGTCAGTCAGTTTCTTCTTTTATATATTTAGATAGATAGATAGCTGTTTACCGCGACTTCGTACGCGCCTAAACATTAAAATGTAAAAATCCCATTTTTCCCGTTCCCGTGGGAATATCGGGAAATCCTTTCTTAGTGCTCCCCTACGCTCCCCAAGGAACCTGCATGCCAAATTTCATCTCTCTACGATGATCCCCGCGACTACGTACGCGCCTTAAAATGTAATAAACCCATTTTTCCCCGTTCCCGTAGAAATTTCGTGAAGTCCTTTCTTAGTGCTCCCCTACGCTCCCCAAGGAACCTGCACGCCAAATTTCAGCTCTCTACGATGATCCCCGCGACTACGTACGCGCCTTAAAATGTAAAAAAAAACATTTTTTCCCGTTCCCGTGGGAATTTCGGGAAGTCCTTTCTTAGTGCTCCCCTACGCTCCCCAAGGAACCTGCATGCCAAATTTCAAGTAGTTTCGGCTCTGCGTTGATATGTCAGTCAGTCAGTCAGTCAATCAGTCAGTCAGTCAGTCAGTCAGTCAGTCAGTTTCTTCTTTTATATATTTAGATAGATAGATAGCTGTTTCCCGCGAATTCGTACGCGCCTAAACATTAAAATGTAAAAATCCCATTTTTCCCGTTCCCGTGGGAATATCGGGAAATCCTTTCATAGTGCTCCCCTGCGTTCCCCAAGGAACCTGCATGCCAAATTTCAGATCTCTACGATGTTTCCCGCGACTTCGTACGCGCCTAAACATTAAAATGTAAAAATCCCTTTTTTTCCCGTTCCCGTGGGAAATTTACAAAATCCTTTCTTAGCGGATGCCTACGTCATAACATCTACCTGCATGCCAAATTTCAGCCCGATCCGTCCAGTGGTTTGGGCTGTGCGTTGATAGATCACTATATCAGTCAGTCAGTCAGTCAGTCAGTCAGTCATCTTTGAGTTTTATATATTTAGATTACTGGCAGGAACGAAAAGTCAAGATGGCTCCGCTTTACAAATATTACGAGGTTTTCCCATGTTTTGAGCAATTTTAACACAAATAAATAAATAAATATCTTGGGACACTTCACACATAGCTTCACACTAAGCAAAGCTTATACTATGGATGCTAGACAACGATATATATACTTATATAGAGAAATAAATACATATATAAATACTTAACATCCATGACTGACTCATGACTGATGACATAAAAGCGAAAATGGTGAACAGAGTGTGTATCTTAAACAGCTGTAAGAAGGCGACATATCCCGGGAGTGGAATACCGTTCCATAGGCGAGTATTTACGATCGCATATTTATGCGAAATGTTTTTGTACGCGATTCGTATTTTGTACGCGATTCGTAAATGTCCCAGATCGCATATTTATGGCCCTCACCTTCGGTTCACAAAAACCTGCGATCTGGGACATTTACGAATTCACCACCCTAGGTCTGTAATGTACTATTACTAACTCGAAAAAAATTAAAGACCTATACAATATACTTAGAATCGATAGCCGATCCTGTGGGTTAATTATTTGCCATATTTTCTGACCCACCGTGTATATTTATGATAGGTAATTGTATTTATAACTAACAAAATTCAAGCAAGATAGAACTCGAAAGCGTACTTACCTCGCGTGATGAAAGTTGGTTCTTAGACCGCACAACCTCAGTTCGCTAGTTTTCACGTACAGTATATGTTCTAAGTGTCAACTTATCTTCGTTAGGTCATGCGTTACGCTAGACAATGTCGGTACTTGTTGTTTCTGCTGACCTACACCGTTAGGTTTATAGATATACGTGTACCAATACCTATGCAACATATGTAAATTATCAAGTTTATATGTCATCTGGAAGTGGGTTAGAATGTTGATCTATAGGTCGGTCAGTCAGTGATAAAAATGACGATTTTTGGTCTGAGATATGTTGATTAAATTTAGAGCACGTGTGTATCTCATCATCATCATCATCATTTCAGCCGATAGACGTCCACTGCTGGACATAGGCCTCCCCCAAGGCGCGCCACTCAGACCGGTCCTGTGCCACTCGCATCCACCGCGTTCCCGCGACCTTTACAAGGTCGTCACTCCATCTTGTTGGAGGCCTACCGACAGCTCGTCTACCGGTTCGCGGACGCCACTCCAGGACTTTCTTGCCCCATCGGCCATCAGTCCTGCGAGCAATGTGCCCCGCCCACTGCCACTTAAGGTTCGCAATTCTTTGGGCTATGTCGGTGACCCCAGTTCTACTGCGGATATCCTCATTTCTGATTCTATCACGCAGAGAAACCCCGAGCATAGCCCTCTCCATTGCCCACTGGGTGACCTTGAGCCTTCTTATGAGGCCCATCGTAAGCGCCCACGTCTCGGAACCATAAGTCATCACTGGCAACACACACTGGTCGAAGACTTTCGACTTAAGACACTGCGGTAATTTGGACGAAAAGACACTGCGAAGCTTCCCGAACGCTGCCCAGCCGAGTCGGATTCGACGATTGATCTCTTTCTCGAAGTTGGACCTACCTAACTGGACTGTTTGTCCCAGGTATACATAATGGTCAACAACTTCGAGCGCAGAGCCTCCGATTATTACTGGAGTTGGCACAACATGGACATTGGACATGATCTTCGTCTTGTCCATGTTCATTTTCAGACCAACTCGATCGGAAACTCTGCTGAGGTCAACGAGCATAGCACTGAGGTCTTCCATGGTCTCAGCCATAACTACTATATCGTCGGCAAATTGAAGGTGAGTGATGTACTCGCCATTTACATTGATGCCTCGTCCTTTCCAGTCCAGCACCTTGAAGGCATCCTCCAATGCAGCGGTGAACAGCTTCGGAGAGATTACGTCTCCTTGTCTGACTCCCCGCTGCAGTAGGATGGGCATCGTGGTCTGGTCCTGTAGTCGGACGGACATGGTGGCATTTTCGTACAAACACTTCAACACTTCGATGTACCGGTAGTCAGCTTGGCACCTCTGGAGAGACTGCAGCACAGCCCAAGTCTCGATCGAATCGAAGGCTTTCTCGTAGTCCACAAATGCAAGGCAAAGGGGGAGGTTATACTCTTCGGTCTTCTGTATAACCTGCCGCAACGCATGTATGTGGTCTACGGTACTATAGCCCTTTCGGAAACCGGCTTGTTCGGGAGGCTGGAATTCGTCAAACCTGCGCGCGAGACGGTTCGTAATGACTCTCGAAAACAGCTTGTAGACATGACTCAGAAGTGAGATGGGTCTATAATTCTTCAGCAAGGTGTTATCACCTTTTTTGAAGAAGAGCACCACCACACTTCTGTTCCATGCTCGCGGCGTTCTCCCTTTATGGATGACGGAATTAAACAGCGTCTGAAGGGCCTTAAGGACTGGTTTACCACCCGCCTTCAGGAGTTCAGCTGTAATTCCGTCATCACCGGGGGCTTTGCCGTTCTTAAGCTGTTTGAGAGCCATACTAATCTCGTACAGGCTGACGTCCGGGATATCTTCGGTATAGTGTCGGGTTAATCTAGCTCTAGGGTCTTTAGCTGGATTAGCGACGGGTGTTCGGATTGTCGTGTATAACTGCCCATAGAACTTCTCGACTTCTCCCAACAGCTCCGGTTTGGATGAGACGATCCTGCCGTCTTCGGTCTTCAGCTTCGTCAATTGGCTTTGGCCAATAGACAGATCTTTGGCAAACACCTTCGAGCCTCTGTTACGCTCAATAGCCTTTTCAATACTGTTGGTATTGAATCGGCGTATATCACGCTTCAGAGACTTCGAGATCTGCCTATTGAGCTGCCGATAATGACTAGCGTCACCTGAAGACTGCAGAATCATCTCACGCCTCACCTCCATGAGCTTTAGGGTTGAGTCTGAGATTTTCTTGGTTCTTGTACGGCGGGTCTTGAAGAACTTGGACCCAACCGTATGGACAGCTTCCACAAACCCGTCGTTGTAATCGTCCACGTCGCTTTCTAGGCAAGCAAAACGGTTTTGGAGTTCGAGCTGAAAGCTCTCGGGGTTTTGGAGCTGGGTCGGTGCCGGGCGGAGCGTAGACTTTATCAGTCGAGATCTCTCAACCTTCACTTGGATATTCAATGTGCCTCGTACCATACGGTGATCGCTCCCGGACTTAACCGAATTGATCACTGAGACATCATCGAATATCTGCTTCCTCGTCGACATGATAAAGTCTATCTCATTCCTCGTTACACCATCAGGGCTCATCCAGGTCCACTTTCTGTGCTCACGTTTCCTCAAGAAGGAGTTCATCATATAGAGTCCCTCCTTCTCCATAAAACCAGCCAGTAGATGGCCCCGGTGATTCCTACGCCCTACTCCAAATTGCCTCACTCTCAGCTCTTCACCGTCTCGTTTGCCCAATTTCGCGTTGAAGTCCCCCATAACAACTGTGAAGTGAGTTTTGGAGCTATGCATGGCTCTAGAAATGTCCTCATACATAGCCTCCACCTCATCGTCGGAGTGCGTCGAGGTCGGAGCGTAAACCTGTATAACCTTCAACGAATATCGTTGGGTTATTCTGAGTACAAGGCACGCTACCCTGGTCGACACACTCTCGATCTTCACCACATTGTTTGCGAGGGACTTGTGGACGATAAACCCGACACCTCCCTGGGACTGTTGGTCGCCCTCCCGGAAATAGAGCAGGTTACCGGACTTCAGGGTTATCATGTCCTCCCCCTCTCTCCGGACTTCTGATAACCCTATGATTCCCCAACGTAACCTGCTCAATTCTTCCTCCAGTTCCAGTACCTTTTCGTCGGTCCGCAGTGTACGGTAGTTATATGTTGCCAGGGCCAAGGGTCGTCGTTTTTGGTAGCCTGGCCGAACCCGGGGATTCACTATAGCACCCCCTGCCCCGCCGTCACCATGGCCGCTACCATGGCCAGGAATAGCAGGGCCGCCGGGGACTAGGGGTCTGGGCTGTTGTTGTGGCATCATATTTCCCAAGTCTATCCCTTGGGGGGGATTTGCCAATAGTCGCCACGCTTGGCAGGCGGGTTGGCGACCGCAGTTTTAAGGTGGTAGTGCTCGGAGGACGCTGCTGCCCATCCTCCGGTTTATCCCTTAGTCGCCTCTTACGACACCCACGGGAAGAGAGGGGGTGGTGCAATTCTAGGCCGGCACCACACGGCACCGGCACCACACGGCACTATTTTAGACTTGTGTGTATCTCACAAGTCTAAAATATATAAGCTAAATTTGATACGATACCGATGAAATATTTTGTGAGTTATGAGGTCAAAATGGTTCGTATATTACACACGGTGCTGCTCGCCAGTTCTGTTAGCTTAGTTAGAGGGAACAGACAGACAGATATTAAGGGTAACTTTCGCATGTGTAATATTAGTTCGTGCTTACAGCCGAGTCATTAGTGTTGAAGTTGTATTTAAAATGATCTTGTTTTGTAAAATTTATATTTTAACACTTAAGTCAACCAATGATCAATCCACAAAAGTAAGCTAAGTATGGTCAACATAGTTTAAAAGATATGCAAGATGGTCGAGGAAAGAGATGGGCCGACTACGGATTTTGCCGACTTGCCAGTCGGCCGACTAATCGATCCATGATCCATGTGAACTAAACGTTGTCCCAGAAGTAAACGAATATGAATTCACCGCAGGAGGCGTCTGTGTGGCGTAAGGTTCAGTGATGGTAATGTAGAATATGCCAAATTGGCATCATTGAAACTTTCTGACTTATCAGTCAAGTTGTCAATTCTAGGTGGTAGGTGGTGGTATTCTAGGTAACATATATTTTTTTCAAAACTAAAATCTGTATAGTTTTCGAATAAAATCGGATCTCAAAACACCCAATTTCGGAAGTATCCCTAAATCCGCCTTAAGAGGGTTTATCCCGAAAGTTGGCAACGTCGCATATAGCTGTCAAATGTTTCGCTGTTTTTATTAATTTCTCAATATTACTGAATTAAAAAGAAGTTATCATTCTATGGTTGAATGACGCGTCTCGTTTTATATTTGTTTGTTAGGCATTCAAATGATAAGATTACATTAAAATGCAAGGAAAATGCGATGGAAAGTTTTCAAAAGATAGTACTCGTACGTGTTCCTATTATAATATAATTGTTGCAATCCATACTTAATGTTTAAAAACAACCATAGAGCGATTATTCATGTTTTCATTCAGTAATATTCAGAAATTAATGAAAACAGCGAATTATTTGACAGCTATTTGCGACGTTGCCAACTTTCGGAGTAAACCCTCTTAAGAGGAAAAAGGATACATGGTGCTGTGAGCGCTCTGACCGTGATTCGGAGCGCAGCTTAAAATGAATCGGTTGACGTATCACCATTTCAGCTGAAAGACGTCCACTGCTGGACATAGGCCTCCCCCAAGGCTCGCCACTCAGACCGGTATAATTCATAAAAATCGACCCACACGTTTGATCTCTAGAGAGTGCCATAAAGGAAAAAACGCGCATTGCGCAATCGGGTAGAAATAAGAAACCGATTGAATTATCATAATTACTGGTCGTAGAAAGCTGAAATTTTGGTGAAAAAAAACATCGTGAGGAAACCTGCACTCGTCTGCGAAGTAATGCGGGTCCGCGTGCGGTCTAATGCCCAAACCCTCTAGTCATCCTGTGCCCAGCAGTGGGTCGTAAAATAGGCTGTTGTGGTGGTGGTATTGGTGTGTCCATCACCATCACCATCACCATCGTCATCATCATCATCATTTTAGCCGAAGGACGTCCACTGCTGGACATAGGCCTCCCCCAAGGCTCTCAACTCAGACCGGTCCTGTGCTGCTTGCTTCCACCGATTTCCCGCGAGCTTCACGAGGTCGTGTGTCTTGTATAAAACAGCTGTCGTATCCTTGGCGTACCTTTCCCACGAAGTCGCCGCGCTCGGGGTTGGGGAACGGCGCGAACTTGCGGTACACGTGGCCGACACGCGAGCACGGCGCGTCCACCATGTAGCCGTGACACATCCAAATCTGACACGCAAAATACTACATTTGAATACCAGAATTATAACCAAACACATCTAATGTACTAATAATAAGTCTGTAGAAGAAGTAGCGACTGTAACTTGAAAATTAAAAGAAACTATCAAATCGAGGGGACTATATAAACGACTAGCTTGTTTAATTCGGAAATTCGGTTATCGCGTTCCCGCGGGAACTACGCGTTTTTCCGGGATGAAAAGTACCCTATGTCCTTTCCCGGGACTCCAACTATCTCTATAAAAAAATTCATTCAAATCGGTCCAGCGGTTGAAGCGTGAAGAGGTGACAGACAGACAGACAGACAGAGTTACTTTCAAAGGGCGTGCCAGGATAAGCTAAGTGATTCTGCCCCCGACGAATTTGGGCTTGTAATTTTTATGGTTGGTGTGGCTCTACACCAGTAATTATTGTGCAAAATTTGAGCACCCTAAACATTATAGTTTTTGTAAAAAAGAAAAAAAACGAAAAATCATTGTTCTTTGATAACTTTTTTTCTAGTTAACCGATTTTAGTATAATTCACATATGTTGTACATTGAGTCAAGATAATTATATGACATAATAATATTTTCATTATGTCATAGCAAAAAATAAAATAAAAGCTGATTAAACTTTTTTTTTTTTAAATACTTACAGGTTAGAGACCGCTCTAGTGTTTTCACCAATAGTACACCCACTAATAAACTACAACATGTATTTTTTTCAAAATTTTATCTGAGGGAGAACATAGAGATAAAATAAAATAATAAAATATTTTACTAACGCACGATAATCAAAAAGAGTTAATTAAATATTCCGCTGCAATACTAATGTTTTTTTTAGGGTTCCGAAGTCCACAAGGAACCCTTATAGTTTCGCCATGTCCGTCCGTCCGTCCGTCTGTCCGCACTATTGCTCGGAGATGCTTAGGTCTAGAGAGCTGTAATTTGGCATGAATATGCATATTATACGCTGACAAAGCGGTACAATAAAATTTTGAAATATATTTTTTTATAGGGTACCTCCCCTACTCGTAAAGTGGGGATGTAATTTTTTTTTCTTGCGTACCCCATGGTGCGGCATATCGTTGAATAGGTCTTAAAAAAATATTGTGGGTTTGTTAAAACCATTTTTTGATTAAGTGATGCGTTTGTGAAATATTAAGCTTTAAAGTGCTATTTTTTTGTTAGAGTCACGTGTCCCCCCCCCCCCTGCCAGCTAAATGGTGGTATTTGGATGGCTGAAAAAAATCACGGTTGTGGCATATATAACGTAGTTGAAAGGAAAACTATCAGAGCTAAGTAGGCTGTACAAACTTACGAGTAATAGTCGACCAACTTATAATGATGATTTTTCTCGAGCGACAGGGGCGTCGGGCGGGCACGTCATACCACAGGCTAGCTAGATGCTAATAAGTCTTAGAAAGGTACTGTGGGCATCCTCAACTTCGGAACCCTATAATTTGCGCGTGGCCCGACACGCACTTGGCCGGTTTTTTTAATTTAACGCAGCGACATATAAGTGGCCAGTATTAAATAGGTATGCAATCTGCACGTTTCTCTAAAGAGGTTTCACACATTTCGTATTATGTTATATTAGGACGAGTCTAGGAAATGTATGTAAAGATATCTCTATGTTCTCCCTCAGATAAAATTTTGAAAAAAATACATGTTGTAGTTTATTAGTGGGTGTACTATTGGTGAAAAAACTAGAGCGGTCTCTAACCTGTAAGTATTTAAAAAAAAAATTAAAAAAGTTTAGTCAGCTTTTATTTTATTTTTTGCTATGACATAATGAAAATATTATTATGTCATATAATTATCTTGACTCAATGTACAACATATGTGAATTATACTAAAATCGGTTAACTAGAAAAAAAGTTATCAAAGAACAATGATTTTTAATTTTTATTCTTTTTTACAAAAACTATAATGTTTAGGGTGCTCAAATTTTGCACAATAATTACTGGTGTAGAGCCACACCAACCATAAAAATTACAAGCCCAAATTCGTCGGGGGCAGAATCACTTAGCTTATCCTGGCACGCCCTTTATAATATTAGTATAGATATGAATACTGAACACAAAGAACCGATTTTTAGAAAAATTGTCTGTATGTATGTATGTCCGTCCGGATTTAACTCGAAAACTACTGGACGGATAGGAACTAAATTTGGTATGGGGGTAGTTTATAACACTGGTCAACATATACCGCTACTTTTTATCCCGAAAAACGCATAGTTCCCGCGGGAACGCTCCTACCGAATTCCACGCGGACGAAGTCGCGGGCAGAAGCTGGTTTTTAATATAACGCTAAAAATATTATTCGAATGATCCATGTGAACTAAACGTTGTCCCAGAAGTAAACGAATATGAATTCACCGCAGGAGGCGTCTGTGTGGCGTAAGGTGTAGAATTGATGGTAATGTAGAATATGCCAAATTGGCACCATTGAAACTTTCTGACTCATCAGTCAAGTTGTCAATTCTAGGTGGCGTAACACAGCATTACCATCCGTCTGGTAACATAAGATCATCAGATACAAAAAAACCGGCCAAGTGCGTGTCGGGCCACGCGCAAAGTATAGCGTTCCGAAGTTGACGATGCCCACAGTACCTTACAAACACTTATTAGCATCTAGCTAGCCTATGGTATGACGTGCCCGCCCGACGCCCCTGCCGCTCAAGAAAAATCATTGGTATTTTAATCATTTCATAAGTTGGTCGACTATTACTCGTAAGTTTGTACAGCCTACTTAGCTGTGATAGTTTTCCTTTCAACTACGTTATATATGCCACAACCGTGATTTTTTTCAGCCATCCAAATACCACCATTTAGCTGGCAGGGGGGGGACACGTGACTCTAACAAAAATAGCACTTTAAAGCTTAATATTTCACAAATGCATCACTTAATCAAAAAATGGTTGTAACAAACCCACAATATTTTTTTAAGACCTATTCAACGATATGCCGCACCATGGGGTACCGAGGAAAAAAAAATTACATCCCCACTTTACGAGTAGGGGAGGTACCCTATAAAAAAAATATTTCAAAATTTTATTGTACCACTTTGTCAGCGTAACTAATATGTATATTCATGCCAAATTACAGCTTTCTAGAACTAAGCATCTCCGAGCAATAGTGCGGACAGACGGACGGACGGACGGACGGATGGACGGACGTGGCGAAACTATAAGGGTTCCTTGTGGACTTCGGAACCCTAAAAACACATGCAGCAAACAACAAACAAAGACATGAGAGCAAGTAAAAATTGATTCGCCCTATTGCCATCGCACCTACTGCCTCAAAAAACTACCCCACGCGTACCAAGACAAGTGACAACCCGAAGGCATTCGATCGCCACGCGTGCCGCCCGCGGGCGCCGGGCTCCCGCGACTTACCTTGAAGCTGAGCTCGTACTGCTCGCCGCCCCAGATGTCCAGCCCGGGGTCGTACCCGCCCAGCTCCCAGAAGAACGCGCGGGAGATCGCAAACAACCCGCCCGCCATCACAGGACTCCTGCAACAATGAGGGTCAATGCCTATAAAATCACGATTTCGAACACAATTCGAATGAAGTGTCAGTGCGAGGACGTCTGTGTGCGTGCGAGGACGTCTGTACACTTGTAAATGTGTGTGTACCAGTACGCGGGCCAATGATCCACTCTCCATCTCCGGATGAAACAAATGACGGTAAGGGCGAGTAGGGTGCGACCTGCGCGCCGGCTAGATTCAGGCAGGTGATTCCGTGGTCATTCTGTATGTAGTACTGTTAAATATTCTGTGCCGCGAGTGAATTGGCCGCTAGAGGCGCATTGAAGTCCTATGGGTGCAATGTGTACATTATGTGCCATATTAGACGCTAAATTGGCAACATTGAGGTCTTCGAAACAGTCACAGTGACATTGACACTGTTGTATGGAATGACAAGATTGACAGTGACAGGCAGTGGTGACAACGGTGAGCAGAAATACCGTGGCCCTTATTGACAACCTTAAAAAGTATCTAGTATAAAAGTATCAGTATCTCTGTCTAAAGGATTCGATAAAGAAGTTTCAGATGTTGATGTTCATTACTTTCAGAGAAAATCGTACTTTAGTGGTACCTGGTGCGTGACGTCATCGCGACATTTTCGACTTGCGTCGAAAAGTCGTCGGTATAGAGATAATTTGAGTCCCGGGGAAGGACGGCTACTTTTTATCCCGGAAGAAGATATAGTTCCCGCGGGATCGCGATAAACGAACCGCGTAGTCCCTTCTCGGGACTTGTCAGCTGTGACAGTGTGGTAGTGTGGTGTACTCACGGGAAGGCCTCCGGCATTCGTTTTGTCCCTTGGCAGTAGCGGCAGTCCTTTATAAAACAGTTGCCAGTCGAAGGGACCCGCCGGCTGTGACAGTGTGGTAGTGTGGTGTACTCACGGGAAGGGTTCCGGCATTCGTTTTATATCCCGCGGCAGTAGCGGCAGTCCTTTATAAAATAGCTCCTAGTCGAAGGGACCCGTCGGCTGTGACAGTGTGGTAGTGTGGTGTACTCACGGGAAGGGTTCCGGCATTCGTTTTATATCCCGCGGCAGTAGCGGCAGTCCTTTATAAAATAGCTCCTAGTCGAAGGGACCCGTCGGCTGTGACAGTGTGGTAGTGTGGTGTACTCACGGGAAGGGTTCCGGCATTCGTTTTATATCCCGCGGCAGTAGCGGCAGTCCTTTATAAAATAGCTCCTAGTCGAAGGGACCCGTCGGCTGTGTGTGACAGTGTGGTAGTGTGGTGTACTAACGGGAAGGCCTCCGGCATTCGCTTTATGTCCCGCGGCAGTAGCGGCAGTCCTTTATAAAACAGCTCCCAGTCGAAGGGACCCGCCGGCTGTGACAGTGTGGTAGTGTGGTGTACTCACGGGAAGGGTTCCGGCATTCGTTTTATATCCCGCGGCAGTAGCGGCAGTCCTTTATAAAATAGCTCCTAGTCGAAGGGACCCGTCGGCTGTGTGTGACAGTGTGGTAGTGTGGTGTACTAACGGGAAGGCCTCCGGCATTCGCTTTATGTCCCGCGGCAGTAGCGGCAGTCCTTTATAAAACAGCTCCCAGTCGAAGGGACGCGTCGGCTGTGACAGTGTGGTAGTGTGGTGTACTCACGGGAAGGGTTCCGGCATTCGTTTTATATCCCGCGGCAGTAGCGGCAGTCCTTTATAAAACAGCTCCCAGTCGAAGGGACCCGTCGGCTGTGACAGTGTGGTAGTGTGGTGTACTCACGGGAAGGGCTCCGGCATTCGTTTTGTCCCTTGGCAGTAGCGGCAGTCCTTTATAAAACAGTTGCCAGTCGAAGGGACCCGTCGGCTGTGACAGTGTGGTAGTGTGGTGTACTCACGGGAAGGGCTCCGGCATTCGTTTTGTCCCTTGGCAGTAGCGGCAGTCCTTTATAAAACAGCTGGCAGTCGAAGGGACCCGGCTGTGACAGTGTGGTAGTGTGGTGTACTCACGGGAAGGGTTCCGGCATTCGCTTTATATCCCGCGGCAGTAGCGGCAGTCCTTTATAAAACAGCTCCCAGTCGAAGGGACCCGTCGGCTGTGACAGTGTGGTAGTGTGGTGTACTCACGGGAAGGGTTCCGGCATTCGTTTTATATCCCGCGGCAGTAGCGGCAGTCCTTTATAAAACAGCTCCCAGTCGAAGGGACCCGTCGGCTGTGACAGTGTGGTAGTGTGGTGTACTCACGGGAAGGGCTCCGGCATTCGTTTTATGTCCCGCGGCAGTAGCGGCAGTCGCTTGTAGAACAGTTCCCAGTCGAAGGGACGCGTCGGCTGTGACAGTGTGGTAGTGTGGTGTACTCACGGGAAGGGTTCCGGCATTCGTTTTATGTCCCGCGGCAGTAGCGGCAGTCGCTTGTAGAACAGTTCCCAGTCGAAGGCGCCGCGCGCGCCGTCGTCCTGCGCGCGGTACTCGAACGTGTCGTAAGCCACCACGTCTATGTAAGGACACACCGCCGTGCGGTAGTTAAGCGCTATTGGCTCTGCAAACATCAATAAAGTCGATTTTTATATTCGAGTAATAATCGGACATAAAGTTAGGAATGCGTTGTTGTAATGGGGACTATCGTTTCTTTGCTCACCAGGTGGCGCCACTGTTTACTAAGGTCCAGAGGTATAGCTGTCAAAGGCGACTTTATAAGATCGGCGCCGAAACAAAGTTTTAAATCTTGAATCTCATTAAGTTCATTAATTATAAATAACTATCATAATATCGAGTAGCTATGCCCCCATGTTGTGCAGTTCCGTTTCGTTCGAAATTTTTTCTTTTTTTTTCAAAGCGTTCACATTGATCGCCAAATAATCCATATTTGCGATATTTTTACGAAGGAGATCACTTTTCAAAAGGTTAATTAAAGAATTTATCATTTATGTCACGAAGCCCGCCAAAACCAGTGAAAAGTGAATGTTATTGGACCTCACGCAACACTAGCGCCTCTAGTGCCAAATTCACACGCGATAGCCCCCATTAGACTATGACAACTACTACTACAACTTATTTGCGTCCCACTGCTGGTTACAGGTCTCCTCTCATCACGAGAGGGTTTGGGCTATAGTCCCCACGCGGGCCCAGCGCGGATTGGGGAATTACTTCGCAGATGCGTACAGGTTTCCTCACGATGTTTACCTTCACCGAAAAGCTCAGTGGTAAATTCAAATTGAATTTTCGCACATAAGTAAACTTAGAGGTGCGAGCCGGAATCGATCCCCCGACCCTCGGCTTCAAAACGTCGTCGAACTTCAAACGTCGGTTATGACAACTATCAGGGATCAAAAAAAACAGGATTAGTTTTGCCTTTTGTGTCATGAAACTAGTGTTAATGATCGTTATCATCGTTTCAGCCATAGTTTGCAAGTTCATTGCTAGGCTAGGCTATGCCCAAACCAACAATGGATATTCGCCGCACAAGCTAAGTCTAGGCTTCTCGACGCGAATCAAACACCTCATTACTGAGAACTTCACCAGGTCATCGTTCCATCTTGCGGAGGCTTATGGACAGTGTGCCTTCCATTTTTTTAATTTATACAGCACTATCTCAGAAACAATTTAACGATTTGTACGATATTTGCAAT
>OZ020273.1:15269199-15310935 GCA_963971205.1 Aethes cnicana | reverse complement strand
CTAGCGTCGTCCACCAGTAGCACCTCTCGCAGCAGTTGCGGCGGCGAGCGGTTGACCACGCTCACCGCCGTCCGCAGCAAGGTGCTCCAGTGCTCGTTGTGGAACGGCACCACCACGCTCACAGTGGGCAGCGACTCGATGTACAGCCGCTTGCGGCACAGATGGTGCCTGATGTCCGGTAACGACCGGTTCAGAGCGATCCTGTCGCTCAGAGCGCCGTCGAAGCCGTTCACTGAGTACAGCTGCTCTTTCAGAGCATCTTCCGAAGGTGGCAGGCTAGCGGGCTTGCCTTGCTCGCCGATACCTGTTTAGAAAAGCAATGCATTTTTTTTTTCAGTTTCAAATGTCATGTAACTATTATGTCCCTTATTTATAGTCATAATTTTTAATATAACGTGTAGTGTTTCTTAGCAAAGTTTTTTTTTTTTAAAGTAGCCGTAACTAGATTAGATCGGTTTTACCGTCAGACAGATATGCAGTCTTGATGGAAAAAGCAGAACAGGCTAAGCAGATAAAACGGACAGAGTTGTTACAAGTCTTTATCAAATCTGAAATGCAAAATAAAAACTGTAAAAAAGAATTGTAAAACTGAGCTACAAACAAAGCCATAAAACAGTTTATTGATGTCATGAAATGTTTGAAATTCAAGTAAAAACTTGAAAAAAATGCATGAACTCTATGAAATAATTAACCCATATATCAAAAACCAAACTTGAAAAATTTATAAATGATCGGGAATGCAAAATCAATTCTGTCACTGTGCAGATAGCACTTGTAGTTTGGAGATAGACTCTTTAATTAATGATGAATATGGCTTAACGCATTCACTGCCACCGACGCATATGTGCGTTTTGCTGACTTTCCCGCAGTGCCCTGAATGCACATGTGCGTTGCAATGTTCCCTTAATGACAGATGTGGCACCTGGCGAAAGTTTGTAAAACAGAAGTGGCAGTGAATGCCTTAATCAGTCAACAAGGCAACTGAGCAGAGTGACCAGTGAAATCCTCTTAATATCTTCATTTAAATTTCATAATTGTTTGATAAGAGAAATTTAAAAACACTGCCATAGACGGCACACTTTGTCAAAACCTACAGCATAAGAGACCTCTGAATATAGGTGTAGATCCCATTTGCAATTGACCTGGTGGTCAGAGGGCTTTTAAATGGCAAAATAAGGGTTTAAGGATTCCAATTTCGACATCTGGTTTGGAATATATGTAAAGTGATAACATAATTACATACCAACACGCTTGGCTTCCTCTGAAATTTGAGTATAGTTGTGCCAATCAATTCTCTGAAATACAAAATAGAGGTACAGCGGCTACAGGTTTTAACCAAGCACCATACATATAATATTATCAATACAAAACCTGGTTTTAGTTTACAAAAAATGTTAATACATAATTGGAATTTTGTACATGACAAGTTCTGATAAAAAATTTGCAATTTCTAAAAGGGAGCCATGTTCTAGGAATAATAATTACCTTTAAGCTCTTAGGTACAAAAATGGGAATTATCTCAGATATCATTGCATTTTTGTGAGGCACCACGGTTCGGATTGATGCTGGTGGCACATTCCAGCTTCTGATTAAGAACAGGAGGACCAGCACAACAGCTGTTGCAGTGAGATTCCGGAACCGCAACAGGCGAATATAAAGTCGGCGCATCTTGACGCGAATTTATATATTTATATATTCCTGTAACATCAATATTATTTACAAAAGCGGCAACTGCCTGGTTTCAGTAGGGTAATCAGTCCTCTGTTTGGAACCAACGTTTGGCGTATGCCCAACAGTGGGTGAGTAAGCGCTGAAGAAGAAGAGAAGAATAAAGATTATATAAACTGTTTTACACAATCAATGGAGCGCTGTATCTTGGCTATAAGACTGACTGGATATGAAGCTCTAGACTACACTCTTAAGAGTTAGGGAACATTCTTATACTAACAATCCAGATGAGGATAGGGTTTTCTATATTTAACTACCAGTGAAAAAAGTAAGTACCAGTGAGAAAAGTAAGCAAACATCAAACCATTTACACTCATTTTCATACTAATACATACTAATAATGTAAAAAATGACAATGTGTGTTCGTTTATTTGTACTTGTTTCAAAGCAGGGAGACGGATTGTGAGATTTTTTCATGTGGTGATAGTTCAACGGCTAACGAGTTTTTTAATGAAATAAAATGAATGACCAGTCAATGTGAAGATATGTAGGTAAATACTTCATTTGGAAAGACTAAAATAGTGAAAAAAACATTTTAGTCATTTAATACTACTATAGTATTAGTCAATTAAGACATTAACTCGCTTATACAAAATATAAACGCGTTTACATACCTTAATTCACTGGAGAAAACTTTAAAAAAACCTTATTTTATTTATCCAAACGGCAGTTTATATTTAACGCATTCAAGCAAGACTTCATGCTTCATGCATGTTTTCACAGTTTTCTAGGTTTCTCATTTTTCCTTTTCAAGTTTTCCGAATGTTTTCCACATTGGTTTTCCATATCGTAAACAAAACCGGCAAAAAAAACCTAACAATTGATTGTCAGTGTCACTGTCAAATTACAGTATCTTTTTTTTTTCATTTATCCCAGGGGGAAAGACAAAAGCCTTAGCCATGCAGCCATTTTGAGAATGTTCCGATTAATATTGGGTAAGGCCGGAGCCACTTCTTTAGTAGATTTTGGTCATGTCCATGTTATTTAGGCTGAGCCAATACAGTATCTATGGAGGGTTGAGGAGCGCAATCTTTATAGTTCCAATGGTGGACACGAAATCGGGTAGGTTGGGGGCGCTGCGATCGACACTCCAGTCAAGCCACCTAGGCGGATAGTATGCAGTAGCGCCTTCAGATGGCGCTGCTGAGGCAAAAACGCAGTGAAAACGGTTGTGAGGAGAGCGTGTTTTGTTTTGTTGCTTATCAAATCCGCTGGACACGTTTTCAACTGTTCATCCTTCCAAGATCCTTACCAAGATACATTCCACACTCCCTTAATCTAAGCACACTCCATAACAGTATCCTTGTATCTCATGTCAGTGTCAGTCTTTCTGTGCCATGGAGGTAATAATACGTAAGCATGCAAGAGACTTATTTTATTTACAAATTTGAACGCTTCAGAAGATTTTCGTGTTCTCTGTGATCGCGACCGACAACTGTTTGTATTTGATTGGTTGATTATTTTTCATGAAAATCCATCTGCCACTGATATCTGCCATCTAGATTGAAGTTTTCGCAGTCAGAATATAAAAATTCATGAGGAATAAGCAGTAACTACAATAATAAAAACGGCAGGGCAAGGTGAGACATCTTCAATTCAGAATTTATTTCTGACAGGAAACTTAAAAAGGGTTCTCGCGCTGCTAAATTAATTAGGATATCCGGTACCCGTATTTCGGGTTATTGGCTGCTTTGTCGAGAATTATTTTGCTTTTTATAATTTGATTAGTGTTCACAGCTACGGTAGCCCAAGGTGGAAAGGTGACTCTGGATGAGCTCATTTAATTCTGTGTTGCGTGTGCCGACGTGTTACATGCGCTTTTGACACTAATATAATTGGAAATTTTCAGATGGCTCTCTTTAGACGTAAGCTGTATGTTTTTGGTGCCTTATTGGTGCTAGTGTCTTCAGCAGCTCGAGCTCACGCCGAGGACCCAGACGATGGAGTCACGGTAGAGGTCGGTTACCATTCATCTAACATCTAATTAATAGGTTATATTGAGATTTCATACAATCTTGCCGCCTGAGGTGAATGACCTATTTCTCCTATCTTTTTTAGACCATTTGATAGTTTTATCTGATATCTGTATTTGATCTACGATTTAAAGACTTTGTTTAAATAAATAGTTAACTGGATGTAGTAGTTTCTAATTGAAGAGTAATCTATATCCCACCACTACAGCCTATTTTGCGTCCCACTGCTGGGCACAGGTCTCCTATCATCCCAAGAGGATTTGGGCTATAGTCCCCACGCGGGCCCAGTGTGGATTGGTTACTCGAACTATAAACTCTAATCTATATATTTTATACTAAATTTTCATTATTTTTTCATGTCAGGTGGTTGAAGATGAGGACCAATATAGTAGCCCCACAGTAGACTCTAAAAGTGTATACTTGGCTGAGCATTTTGATGATGAGAATGCTTTTAATAAGAAATGGGTCAAGTCCGAGGCTAAGAAGCAGGGAGTTGATGAGACCATCGCCAAGTATGATGGAAAATGGGAGGTAAGATCAATTCTAAACATTTTTTTAACAACAAATACTTCAGAATCATTCCAGGTCCAAGATGAATAGGTAACTTTGTTCCTTTGTTCTTATAAGAATTTTAAAAATATCCCCTTATGACCACCCCCACCACCTTCAATCAGCTTACATAATGTACTTCAAAGAAATATTCTATCAAGCTGTTGAGATATCATCTCGCAGGGGTGGGGACCTTAGTACATAAGTCTCCTAAATAAAAAACAAAGTCTGATGGTACTGATGTCAAACTTTCTGCTTTCATCCATCCATCCACATCAATCATTGCCAGTAATATAACTTGACTTTTTAGGACCCATATACATGGTGGGTCAGAAAATATGGCAAATAATTAACCCACAGTATCGGCTATCGAGTCTAAGTATATTGTATTGGTCTTTAATTTTTTTTGAGTTGGTTGAAAAAAATATTTTGTATAGGATTCAGGCGTCGCTCACACAACCAATCCCATATACATTTTTTTTTACCAACTCAAAAAAAATTAAAGACCTATACAATATACTTAGAATCGATAGCCGATACGGTGGGCTAATTATTTGCCATATTTTCTGACCCACCGTGTATAAGAACCCCTTGTATAAGAAGTAAAAGTTTTACAATTGGTTTAAACAGTGTGTTGTCTATAAATTAGGCAGTCTTATATTCGTTATAAAGGCCAGTGTGACCACAGTATCCATAAATATTTAATGCTTTTCCTCCTCTGACTTCCCGATCTTCATCCATAAAGTACGACTCGTGAAACCATATTGTCTAAATAAATAAATAAATCATTTCCTGCACAATTCAGGTCAAAGACTGCATTCATATTCATTTCGTGACTTTTTGAATATTAAAACAAAAAAATGTTATGAGTTAGTCATGCTCATGTTTTTAATTTTTATGGCATTTTAAATGTTATATTCCCGCAAGTTTATATCTATTTTCTATGGATTAGTCTTTGGCACCGTGTTGTAAATTTTTACTTCTAAATGATTACCATAGCCTACCAAATTTCCATGACAGTTTTATATTCATTACAATAGCTAATAATAATTATAATGGTAGTATGGGTAGTATAAACTATGTAAAATAGAATGCCAATATGAAAAAAAACCTTGAGTCTAGAAACTAGGTTTAGTTATTCTAAAATGTTTAAGCAACACTAAGATGTCTTGGGCTGCTTATTTTTTAGTTTTTATTTTATTTGTGTTCCAGATTCAAGCACCAACTCGTAAAATCCTTTGGGATGACTTGGGCTTGGTGTTGACTACTGAGGCCAAGCATGCTGCTATTTCAGCTCTCCTGGACAAGCCATTTGAGTTTAAGGACAAACCACTTATTGTGCAGTATGAAGTCACCATGCAGGTAAAGATGAGTTCCATACCAATTTGTCACAGTATGACACGCAGCTCAATACGTCTGGATCATCCTGCTTCCCACAGAATAATCTAAGGTATAATGAACCTGCTCATGTTAAGTGTTTCATTTAAAGGTTCGTGAATCATGACTTTCGTAGATTGTAGCCATTAAACAGCGTCGTAAAGGCTGAGCGCGCGACTAATTGGTTTACCGTCGTGCACTGACGCGTAGAAATAGTTCTAAGAGTTCAAGGCACAAGAAATTAATACTACCATTGCATCAGCCGGCTCCTCTTAGGCTTCATGTTAAGACATGAAGCCATATAAGTTTCTTTGATTGATGATGTAAATTTTGCATACCTATCTAATCATACCAGCATTTTTCAATCCTATCATTCATGTAGTGATTGGATCTCATAAGGGCTATCAGCTATCACACATTCTAATCATTAGCATTTTGTTTTGCAATTGACCTTCCACAACATCACAACAAAACATTGTGTGCTGACTGACTATAATAATGATTTCATATCATGCCATGCTGTGGTACATTCGGAAATATAATCATATAAACAGGGATTTAGTACCAAAATAACACAAAGAAATGTTCGGCCATGTTGTATATTTTTGGCGTACTTCCAAGTCTGAAATGGAAGTGATATGTCGCCTATATTACGATCTTTGTTTACACTAATATATAGAACAGATATAATCGAGATTTAGGATTATTTACTTTGTCTTCCAATGTTAGTTTAAAGATTTAAATATAGCCGTTTAAATGTAGCTGACAGAGACTCACCGTTTTCATGGAAAATTTACATCCGCCAGCGACTTAAGGCATTCACTGCCACTTCTGTTTTACGAACTTTCGCCAGGTGCCACATCTGTCATTAAGGGAACATTGCAACGCCCATGTGCGTTCAAGGCACTGCGGGAAAGTCAGCAAAACGCACATATGCGTCGGTGGCAGTGAATGCGTTAATCTACAGGTTATTTTACATAAAACTTCCACGCGAAAAACATTTCTGCGTAGATTTGTCCATGGTCAATTTTTTTTGTTAAACCTTTCCTTAATATTTTTATAACAAAGAGTATATTCCAGCCGAGTGGAGCTCGGTCACCCAGGTACTCACTTTTATGCCTGTCTGCAGGAGGGTCAGAACTGCGGCGGCGCGTACATCAAGCTGCTGTCTCGTGGCACCAACACGAAGGCGGACCTGCGCCAGTTCCACGACCAGACGCCCTACACGATCATGTTCGGACCAGACAAGTGTGGCAACGACAACAAACTGCATTTCATCTTCCGGCACACTAACCCCAAGAACGGAACTATCGAGGAGAAGCACAGCAAGAAACCAAAGTGAGTGTTTCGCAGCTTACAGTACACAACACCATTGATATAAAAAAAAACCTAATTAATAATAACACCATATTCCAGCCAACGCTTGGAAGAAATCTACAAAGATAAGCAGCCCCATCTGTACACGTTGATAGTGCGGCCCGACAACACGTTTAGCGTGCTCATCGATAACAAGGAAGTAAACGCTGGCTCCCTGCTAGAAGACTTCACGCCGCCCGTCAATCCGCCAGAAGAAATCGACGACCCCAATGACAAGAAACCCGAGGACTGGGACGAGAGAGAAAAGGTAAACTTCAAATAGTAGATTGTACGACTAGGGCGCAAAATGGTATATTTTACCGCGGGTGACGGATTGAAACCAGAGCGACGCGAAAGATTCCTGAATCTTGAGCTAGCGAGGGATTCAAGCTGTCACCAAAGATGTGATTAATTTTACGATCATGTTGTACACTCTGTTTTTCACTACTCCTATGAGAACACCAGTAGCAGCAGAAAACAAAACCGTGCTTTCCTTCCTTTGACGTTGACATAGTATTTGATATATATTACTCTATGCGTGCATTGACGATCCTTTGGAAGAAATTATATCTAATATCCATTTTGTATTACTTTATCTTAATTATCCATCCAATATTTGACGATCACAATATAAATTATGTAATTTGACATGAACTGTAAACTATGATAATAATATATATTATCATAATTTTATATTATAAATTATCATAAATAAATGAATCTGAATCTGTTATAAGGGCAGAAATGAAGAGAGAGCAAAATTGCAATTGCTAAATACGAAATACGATGTTCCTTAGCCATCACTATAAACACCAACTGGCAAATGGCAAAAGTAGGTTTAAAAATCTCTCTGGCTATAGTTTTCGTTGTCGCTACGTATCCAAAAGGCGCGGCGGTCTTCTTCAATCGCAATAATTCCATTATTAACTAGCTTCTGGATCTGGAAATCGGTTATAGCGTTCTTGCGGGAACTATCTATGCGTTTTTGCGGGATAAAAAGTAGCCTTTGTCCTTTCCCGGGACTTGAACTATCTCCATAATAAAATTTCATCTAAATCGGTCCAGAGGTTGAAGCGTGAAAAGGTAACAGACAGAGTTACTTTCGCATTTATGATATTAGTATACTATGGATTTTTGTATTGATCTTGTCATCATCAGATCGTGGACCCGTCGGCGACCAAGCCCGAGGACTGGGACGAGAGTGCGCCGGCGCAGATTCCCGACGCCGCCGCCGTCAAGCCGGACGGCTGGCGCGACGACCAGCCCGAAATGATCCCCGGTCAGTGCAATAACCACACCGACACAATCAATCAAGCAATCATTTATTCAGAAAATTGGCCACATAGGGGCACTTTTACACGTCAGAAATTAATTTACCAGCGCTTCCTAGACCCATTGCTTGAGAAGAAGCGTCGCAACAAACTCAGCAGTCCGTATAATCCGTATTACACCCATACCCTTCTTACATCTTGTTGGAGGCCTACTGACAGCTCGTCTTCCGGTATGCGGACGCCATTCGAGAACTTTCTGACCCCGCGGGCCCAGTGCGGATTGGGGACTTCAATTACTTTGCGTGTTTTCCTGCACCGAAAAGACAGTGGTAAAATGAAATTGCATTGAAAATGAAATTTCGCAGAAAAGTAAACTCAGAGGTTGCCATCGGATTCGAAACCCTGACGCTTTCTATGAGAGGCAGAACGTCAAAAGTCGTCAATTTATGTATGTATGTGATACAAATACATACAGTCTGTCGTCATATACTATACGTTGGGTCATATTTATTTATATTCATGACCACGTCGATCTGTCATATATCTTTGCAGGGATATCTTCTGCGACAGATACTAAAACTATACTAATAATAAGTCTGTAGAAGAAGTCGCGTCTGAAACTTGAAAATTAAAAGAAACTATCAAGTTGAGGGGACTATATTAAATGAAACTGAACACAAAACAACGATTTTTAGAAAAATTGTCTGTATGTATTGAAAGAGATAAACTGAACTGTTCATTTATACTTTTATTTCAGTAAATCACATTAATCACATCGGAGCAAAAACTTAAACAGCAATCAAGCCAACTGCCATCTTTCATTCACCACAGACTATCCAATCTTGTCGGGCAGCGCGTTACTCTATGATATCATTCAACGTGGTGTAGTATGCTGTGGTGTAGATCCTTTTTCAGCTAACAGTTTGTGTGTATGTATGCATGTGTATATGTCCGGATTTAACTCGAAAACTACTGGACGGATTGCAACAAAATATTTGTTATAAACTACCCCCGTACCCCCCCCCCCCCGTACTACTACCTAGTTTATAACACTGCTCAACATATAGGCTACTTTTTATCCCGAAAAAACGCATAGCTCCCGCGGGAACGCTATTTCCGATATCCACGCGGACGTTGCGGAAGTTGCTAGTTTATTGAAATGATCCCAAAACGTTACAGACCCTGAAGCCAAGAAGCCTGATGACTGGGACGAGGAGATGGACGGAGAATGGGAGGCGCCCCTCATCGACAACCCGCTGTGCTCCGCCGGCTGCGGCGAGTGGACCCCGCCCATGATCGCCAACCCTGACTACAAGGTATGCAAACTGTCTCGAGTGCAAGCGAGAAGGGAAAGGATGCATGTGCAGGAAGCGAGGGATGTATGTGTCTGACTACTCCAACGGGAAACAGGCGTGGGCTTATGTATGTATGTACATAGCAAGCAATATTAGCGATTATTACGCCCATTTCTGCCACTCAGGTTTAGCGCTGGTAAAGCACAATACAGTTTATAGGTCGTCAACTTCGTGCTCGACCGTACCTGAGGTGCGACAGACGCTAGGGGCTTGATCACAGCGTGGACGGCGAGAGTCGCGGGGAAACCTACTGGTCGTCGACAAAAATCAATAGAAAAAAAATCGGTTGTCTCTAAGACGTTATCACGTCAAAAATCTACGTATGACTGGCTTTCGTGCCGATATGATATATGACTTTATCCATTCAGCTGCTCGCGTGCGCAAAAATGGCGCTATGACTTTTGAACATATAACATAGAATTGGCAACCGTAGTTGCCAAAAGCAAGCAAAAATGGCACTACGACCAGGCGCGGCGCACTCTTTGATTTCGTCGCGCTCGATACAAGTACCCGCCGGCTTCGCACCGTGGCGTGATGATTAGTGGTTGCCGCGCACTGCTAGCGAATGCACGAGCGCGCGTTTTCTCTTAATGTACGTCGCGACGCAAGAGTCAAATGTACTATGAAATTTGAATTATGTCAAAAAATATTGTATAGCAGAGGGTTGTAGTAACAAGAAAAGTAAAATGATTTTTTTAAAAGTAATTATTTGGTAAAGAGTAAATTTATGGAATTTGGTATGGAGGTAGTTCAAGACAACCCATTTATTTATTTTTCTATAGGAATAATAACAATAACTATTGTATGTCCAGTATAATAGTATCATCGGGTACGCAAATTCTATGTACGCGGGACGAAGTCGCGGACAACAACGGCTAGTATATTATGATAATGCAGTTGTGTGACTGTGTCTTAATTTTGAATTTAGCTGATTCATAAATTGACAGATAAAGTATGTGATAACTTAATAGTAAATTACGTTGTAGCATCTGTGTAGAAGAGTGTTTTTAATAATAATAAAAATAACTAACTTAACTTAAATATTTATTTTGTTAATAACACCATTATAGCTAACCTATGTACCAACACTAGACGCTTGATTTAATATGTTCTCGAGTGCGCCAGACCTAGCGCTAGGGCGTGGCCTCCGAAAGGGCGCGCTGCATGCGATAGAAAGAGATGGCCACTTTGGGGGCTTGCGGCGCTCCAAAACCGGTTTTTTGTTAGCAGTCGGCCTTCTGTACGTTAGTACTATTACTTATTCTGTGCTATGACTTTGAACAAAGAACATAGAAATGGCAACCGTAGTTGCCAAAAGCAAGTGAGTGGCTATGATAAAATTGGAAAAAAAGAGGGACTCATGATATTTGACACTTAATTTCTATCAAATCAACCATAGTCATATGAAAGGATGAAAGAGATGAATAGAGTTAGATGTAATTCATGACCAACCCTACCATGCCCTACGCCACTGTTCCGTTGTGCGGAGTTTCTCGGGCGTGCGCTTGGTAAGCTGTGTTAGCAGCGTAGTTAAGTGGTTTGTTCTGCGCGCAGGGCCCGTGGCGCGCGCCGCTGATCCCCAACCCCAACTACAAGGGCCGCTGGGCGCCGCGCAAGGTCCCCAACCCGCACTTCTTCAAGGACGAACACCCCTTCCGCATGACGCCTGTAGTGAGTATACTCCGCACCTCATCATAAAATGGTTTTAACAAACCCATAATGTTTTTTCATCACATTTGCTCGAAAACGGTGTCCTTACAGGCAGGCAAAGCGGTCTCTAGGGCCTATATTGTGACCTTTCGAGATTTTTATGAGCCCACGAGCCGTAATGTATTTAATTTCAATTGTTTTTTTTCCGAAATAATACAAAATCTCCGCACCATTGTTAGTGGCCAGTACGAACTGAATTTGTTTTTAAATGTACCTACGGTTGTACTGGCCACTTAACAATGGCGCGGTCATTAAGTTTTCATATTGTTGTAATTATTGATTTTTTATCTTGAATTTTCTCAATGATAACTTGGTACTTATTTCCTTTATTTTTCTCGCAAGTGCGATGAAAAACATTGTGTGTATCACTGGCGGTATAGGAATTGCAATCTCGAGCCCTTTTAAAGCCTTCAACCTTCGGTTTCGGGCTTATAAATGCTCTCGACTGCAATTCCTCGTTTACCACCCTCAACACATAATGTACTATTGTGTATTAAGGGTGGTAAGGAAAGGGTGAAGTAGACCTATTCTACGACACCACACGCCATGGATACGCAAAAAAAAATCATTCAGTACCACTTTGTTAGCATAACTAATATGTATGTTCACGCCAAATTACAGCTTTCTAGAGCTAAGAATCTTCGAGCTATGCTGCGGATGGACGGACAGACGGACTGCAGAACCTGTAAGGGTTTCTTGTGGACTTCGGAACCCTAAAAATATGTATCCATTTTTACCCGACTGCGGCAAAATCAGAAAAAGGGTTAGGATTTTAGCAATGTTCTATGTGTATGTGACACACAGGGAGTGCTAAAAATTATGACCCTTCTTTATGCATCGTCGTAGTCGGGTAAAAATTAAAGTCTTCATCCTCAGTTGTCTTACTTGATAATCAAGAGTCCTCCCTTAAATAGTACATTACTACAGAGGCCGGGAACGAGGATGTTGCAGGCCGGATAGTTACGAGGCCGACAACTTCCGTTCCCCGCCGATGTATGTATAGTGCTTTTCTCAAACATGCAATGAAATAAATAAATAAAATAATATTTTATATATTTTTGTCTTTTTTACATAAATAAAACTGCGCTACCTATGTAGCAAATATGGTTCATGTTTTTTTAAAGCTGTATTGGCAGAATGTCATAGCGAACCATAGAGTAAATATTGCTTGTAGCTTTTTTAAATGGCGCAATGCCAAGATTCTGTGTCACAACTATATCAAATGGAAATTTAAAAAAAGTGAGTTGCCGGCCTAGGCCTGCAACGTTTGTATGAAATTTCATTATAGACCAATTTGTCTAGCCGCGCCTGAAACGTGATACTTCCCAGGCTAATAAGAAGAACATACATAATATCAATATTTCATTGCATGTTTGAGAAAATGCATTTTTTGGACTATTCGTGGCTAATGAAGGAATTCCAGTGCAATATCAGTCAAGAGGTGTCCCATAATCGTACCCGTTTTAGTGATCTGTATTGATTGGTTCATGTTGATCGATTTGTTGTCTCCTGCCATAGAAAAATGCCAGGTGGAGTGACGATTTGCGCAAGGTGGCCGGTGTAGATTGGATGCGGCACGCCTTGGACAGAGCTCATTGGCGTGCATTGGGTGAGGCTTACGTCCAGCAGTGGACTACTATGGGCTGTTGATGATGATGATAGAAAAATAAGGTAAACTTAGAAGGACAACCTTCAAAGTAATCAGCGTACGCCCGAAATAAGTGTTAAATTCGATAATAGATGTCGCTGTCTAGGTAGGCTGCATAAAATTTGAACTCCATGAGCAACATCTAGATGGCGCTGTACAGGCGAAGTATGAAAAGTTGAATTTCCCTGGCTATTTTCGATGTAGAGATCTTCTACTATCTAAAGTCCCGCGCTTTCACATTTCAAAACGCTTCAATGTATTAAAAAGCACGACCAACACTCTCAACACATGTGTGTATGCTGAGACAGCCATCAACTATGCGTTGGGAGTGTTGGTGGTGCTTTTTAAATAATAATAAAAAAAACCGGCCAAGTGCGAGTCGGACTCGCGCACCGAGGGTTCCGTACAAACCTGTAAGGTTTACAAAGTTCGTTCTTTACGACAATCGAGTCATAACTATGGTATTTTTATTGCAAAATGAAATTCATAACATTACAATGGGGAAAGATGGAGTAGCATAAATTTAAGACAAAGATCTTAAAAAATATATATTTTGTAATGTAACTAAAAATTTAAGGTTTTCGGAATTTTTCCTTTATTTGTGCTATAAAACGTTGCTTCATGCCAAATTTCAAGATTCTAGGTCGACTGGAAGTACCCTTTAGGTTTTGATTCCCTTGCGAGTACTTGCGAGTTTCAAAATATGCAGCTTAAATTGCTGTTTCTTTTGATTGCGTTGACATAGAAGTTTGATTTTGTTACAGCTTAAAGGTATTATAGACCTGAGTATTTGGTATGAATTTCAATTTAATACCTCTACGCGTTTATGAGGAAATGGGTAGTAAGGTTAAAATTATTAAAAAAATATATATTATGTGATGTAACTAAAAATTTATGGTTTTCGTAATCCTTTATCTATGCTATAAGACGTTGCTTCGTACCAAATTTCAAGATTCTGAGTTCACGGGAAGCACCCTGTAGGTTTTGATTCCCTTGCAAGTGTCGAAAATTTGCGGCATAAACGGCTGTATCTTTTGATTGCGTTGGCTTAGAAGTTTGATTTTTTCACAGCTTCAAGGGACAGTAGACCTGAGTAATTGATATAAATTTCAGCTTCATACCTCCACGCGTTCCTGAGAAAAAGGGTCTTGACAGACGGACGGACGGACGGACAGACGGACAACAAAGTGATCCTATAAGGGTTCCGTTTTTTCCTTTTGAGGTACGGAACCCTAAAAATGAAGCGTTTTGAAATGTGAAGGCGCGGGACTTTAGATAGTAGAAGATCTCTACGCCGTAACGTAAGGAGATTGACAGTCTCGTATAATAACATCGTCTGGTCCTGCCCGCCCCCAGCACGCGGTGGGCTTCGAGCTGTGGTCCATGTCGCCGAGGCTGCTGTTCGACAACGTGCTGGTGACGGACGACGCCGCCGCCGCCGACCACTGGGCGCGACAGACCTTCGCGCTCAAGCGCGCCAAGCTCGCCAAGGACTCCGTGAGTCTCCACTCTGCCTCCCTACACACACAACTTTAACGGCTCGGCCGCAATGGGGACTATCGTTTCTTTGCTCACCAGTTGGCGCCACTGTTGACTAAGGTCCAGAGGCATAGCTAGTAAAGGCGACTCTATAAGATCGGCGCCGAAACAAAGTTTTCAATCTTGAATCTCATTAAGTTTATTAATTATAAATAACTATCATCATACCGAGTAGCTATGCCGCAATGTTGTGCAGTTCCGTTTTGTTTGAAAAAAAAACATTCATCGCCAAATAATCCATATTTGCGATAATTTCACGAAGGAAATCACTTTTCAACACGTAAATTAAAAAAAATATATATATCACGAAGCCCGCCAAAACCAGTGAAAAGTGAATGTTGTTGGACCTCACGCGACACTAGCGCCTCTAGTGGCAAATTCACACGCGACAGCCCCCATTTCGCGCGATAGCGGCAGCGGCGGCCGTCTTACTGACACGCGACGGTTGCCAAGTTGCCGACCGATGTACGGCGGGCGTCACGATCGCGCAATGTGTTCGTAAAAGAAATAAGAATAAGAAATCATATATTTATGATGAACATAGGTACATATTTTAAAGTAGCATGATTATAAAAATTGCAAACAAGATACTATTACCTACTTCTAATAATTAAGTGACAAATAGGAGACAGCTCAGCATTTTCTGCGAGTGCGTTCACCGCTCTGCGCAGAGCTGGTTTTCAGCTGTCCCCCTTGTACTAATTAAAATTAACATATTTAAGGGTAACATACAAAAGTCACGTGCACAAACATTACTCATATGAGTTAAGGAAACGCTCGCCGCTGCCGCTGTGCCGCGAAGTCGTGGCCGAGCTGAGGGCCGGTACAGACTTAGTGCGGTGCGCAGTCGGTTTACAGTATACAGCACTCGAATTGGCTATGGGTGAATAATGACAATGTGCTCGAATATTTTTTTATGGATAGAAATAACCTTCCGTATCAAGAGAAAAAAATCTCAGAATTTTCCGTGCCGTAGATTTCGCGTAAAAAAAAATCGAGCACATTGTCATTTTTCACCATAGCCAATTGCCATTTTGCAGCCGGGTTGCAGTTCAAATGCAATCCGTCTGCACCGGCCCTAAATAGTGCATTTTGACGCAAGTGCCTACCAGGCGGCAAGTGATTAAAAGTATAGTGTGACGCCCTACAAGGGCACAGCAATGCGAGAGGACTAAGTACTTAATAGTACATTACAGACCTAGGGTGGTGAATTCGTAAATGTCCCAGATCGCAGGTTTCATAAATATGCGATCTGGGGCTTTACGAATTACCGCCCGTGGTTAGTCAAAAGTTTTACGTCTTGCCTTGGCCAGAAAGTGCGATTTTCTTTCCGTGTAGCGGGCAGAAAATCCCACTTTATGGCCAAGGGTGATGTAAATTATTTTAGGTACTTAATTTTATCACGGATCCCTATGATAGGAGGACAGTTCTACAAATGATGAATGATTCATGGTATTTGAGTTGATTCGGGACGGCATACGAGTGTGAACTGTGGCAGCACTCGGTCTGGGCCCGCGTGCTGCGCGCCACGAACGGCCGGCCCGGCTACTGGGCGCTGTACGCCGCCTACGTGGCCGCGCCCGTCGCCGCGTACGTCGCCTTCCTCGTGCGCGCCGGCCGAGAGGTCACGTCACCGCCGCCGCCCACACCTACAGCTAGACCATGTTTCCCACTACCCAATAGGCATGATGATACCAAATCGCAAATCTATTTAGTCCGTCCGGATCGAAACGAAGAGAAAGGATGCGAAATGTGATTGTGCGGCGTCGGCTGACATGCGATTCTATTCGATCTGCTGGGCATTGAAAAATAACGGACACTAATTATTATTTTTTTATTAAGAGACTAAGATACGATTTCGTGTCGTGTGTTTCGTGTTTTGTTAGTGGTAGGACCTGAGTCCGTCCGGGGTGGTACCACCGTCTTTCCCCGCTAACCTGCCGCCTAATAGCAGTGCTCGCACTGTTGTGTTCCGGTAGGGGGTTAAGGCAGCCGGTGAAATTTCTGGCACAGAGACAAACCATCTTAGGCCTCAGGGTAGGCAACGCATTCGAGATCTTATGGTTTCTTAATGGGGATCATAGGATTTCGGTGTCCATGGACCGCAGAGACCACTTACCATCAGGTGGGCTGTGCGTTCGTTTGCCTATACCATTGGTATAAAAAAACGAGGGTGGGAGCTCGTGTCGTTAGAATTGTGTACAAATCTTATATGTACTTTAAACGACCTATGTGCTTATATTTATTTATACAAGCAAAATCTCAGAAACGGCTATCACGATTTTCACGAAAATTTAAAGATAGAGGTTTTCGGGGGTGACAAATAAATCTAGCTAGTTCATACTGGGAAAACTTATTACCGTTTAGCTATTTTTACGCCAGCAAATCTCGGTCGCCCATCCTAAAACGTGACGTATTGTGAATTTTAAAGGCGTCGTATTTTGGTACTCCCTATTTTTTATTTCGTTACCGGAGGTCAAATTTGGTTTACGTAACGAAAGAAAATATACGGATCACATGTTTTTTGATGATTAACTGACGGGACGGACTAAGTAATTCGTTTTTTAGGGGTTTTTTTTTCATCAATCATCTAGCCTATTTTGTATTTTGAAGTATGGCTTGGCAGTTTGAACCGTGTGCGCCCCAAAATCCTTGTTAGTTGATCCCCCGGATACAAGACATCCGCTTAGATTACAAAACACAGAAGTAAGCTCACGAAATAATCCTCGTTATATTTCTACAAGAATGCATTTCAATGATGTCGTCATTGAGTAAAAATCAAGTTTGTAGTGAGGGTGAAATTTACTTCTAATACGAAATTTTCTTCAATCGTTTATCCTTAAGGTAAACTCTACTTGATTAGGATAAATTGTTCCACTAAGATTTTTATTGAGTAGTCAAAAAATGTACAAAGTTCCTTTAAATAAACCTATAAAATGAAAAGCGGTAAGAAGGACTATAAACTACAACTCGGGAAATTTACATGTTATCGATTTATTGTTGTATTTTTTATCTGTGTGTGTGTGTGTGTGTGTGTCTAATATAATGTATGCTATTTTTTCCCATTTCTGTTATTAACAGTAAACTTGCTAGTTTTTCCCACAAAGAAGAGTTTCTATCAACATATCCATTAAGAATTAAGTTTTTACGATAAATATTTTCTTTCAAATATTGATGGAAACTTTTTAAGTAAAATTAATTATAAAGAGCTGAATCTGTAATAGCGAATTGCAAGACCAAATTTTCGATGTATCTATACAAAAAATAATAATTGAATACTCAATTACTAAAAAATTCTTAGCATGTTTAACCTTTTCGACGATTTCATATGTGAATGAAGTGATCAATAACCGTCATAGTTCCCAAGTCCATATCCCTTGGGAGGGATTTGCCAATAGTCGCCACGCTTGGCAGGCCGGTTGGCGACCGCAGTTTTGAGGTGGCAGTGCTCGGAGGACGCTGCTGCCCATCCTCCGGTTTATCCCTTAGTCGCCTCTTACGACACCCACGGGAAGAGAGGGGGTGGTGCAATTCTAGGCCGGCACCACACGGCATAGTGCTCGCAGGACTGATGGCCGATGGGGCCAGAAAGTTCTGGAGTGGCGTCCGCGAACCGGGAGACGAGCTGTCGGTAGGCCTCCAACAAGATGGAGTGACGACCTTGTAAAGTGTGGCACAGGACCGGTCTGAGTGGCGAGCCTTGGGGGAGGCCTATGTCCAGCAGTGGACGTCTATCGGCTGAAACGATGATGATGATGATGATCAATAACCTGTGAATCGATAAAAAAACAACTTAAACGATTGGATATATTTTATAATGTATAAATTATCAAAGTACAGTCGCCATTAAATGGGTTGGGAGCCAACAAGGGGATCATAAATATCTGAACACGATCTTATTTTCAAGAGTGCGAGTGCATGTTCACATATTTAAGATAACATCACCATTTTTTGCTCAAATATATCTAAAGGCAGGTGGTACACCTCAGCTTAGACACCCTTAGGCTTGAGTGCATGGCAACTTAAGTTGATCTTGGCGTCCAAAGGGTTAATATTGCAGTTAAAATTACTCAAGCATGTATCACACTTTTGATCACATCGTCACTTGATCGTAGCCAAATGCTTGCTTATAATTAATAAAATGTATATATATTGAAGGCAATAAACCTGTACAGATTTAGCTCGCCTTACCCGTAGTGCTAGCGCTAGCGTGTGTTTGTCGTAGGACTCTGTCGTGGAGCGAGCTCTCCAGTTCGCTGCTGACAATCCCTGGGTTTACGCTGTGCTCGTTCTGGTCAGCGTCATCGTCGTCGGCTTCGGAGCCTACCTCTGCTGCGGCGGAACTAAGGTACCACTTTCATACACCAGCCGTAAGTAATATGGCCGATGGGGAGAGTTCTCGAGTGGCGTCCGCGATCCGGGAGACGAGCTGTCGGTAGGCCTCCAACAAGATGGAGCTCATGATGGTCGCGGCAACCCGGTGGAAGCTAGTAGTAAAGGACCGGTCTGAGTGGCGAGCCTTTAAGATGCCTATTTCCTGCAGTTGACGTCTGTCGGCTGAAATGATGATGATGAGGGAAACTGTGTTAGTAAAATTACAGTTATGAATTATCTTATGTTAGTGAATTATCGTATGAGACAAGAACAATAGAAAACCAGCTTCGATTTATCGCTAAATGAATCATCGAGCAGTGACCATAGACATCTAATACTGAAAACTCCGCGTAGGTGAATTTGTGCATTGAAAGAATGCTGCCAAAAAATAACAGGGCGTGGCAGGCTGCGTGACAAGGATAGATATACGTTCATGCCGCGGGGGTAACCGTGACGGCATGTTTTAGACGTCACTTTATGCGGTTGAACGCTTCTTATATGCAAAATCCCTTATAGCAGTGGCAGAGGGGGTCGCCCGGCTAAGCGAAGTCTTCATGATTAGATGTCTATGGCAGCGATTCAGATAATGACAGCCGAAGTGCAGTGCAAATTTTCATACCAGACAGCGATTACTCTTAACCTGATTTAGACTGAGCCTTGAATATTTAAATTGCGTATTCTATATGTGCAGGACTCTGAAGTGGATTATAAAAAGACGGACGCAGTGACAGAGGATGACCCTGCCGAGGCGCCGCGGAGCAAGTCGGCGCTCGACGCGCAGGCCGAGCCCGAGGCCGAGGCCGAGGCCGGCGACCCGGAGCCGGAGGCCGAGCCTGAGCCGCAGCCCGACACTACCGAGGTCAGTCACTTGACATCATCACTACAGCCTATTAACGTGCTGAGCACAAGAGTCCTCTCATCACGAGAGGACTTGGACTATAGTCCCCACGCGGGGACTTCACACTCATCCTTGAATTAATTCTCCGATACTTGCAGGTTTCCACACGATATGTTTTCCTTCAACGAAATCCTCATTTTGCAATTTGTATTTACAGATTTAATTTCGCATATAAATGACTCCAGAGGTACCAAATTTCGTTCAAATCAGTCCAGTGGTTGAAGCGTGAATATGTAACAGACAGTTACTTTTGCATTTATAATATTACTAGCTTCTGCCCGCGACTTCGTCCGCGTGGAATTCAGTTATAGCGTTCCCGCGGGAATTGAGCGTTGAACTATAACAAATTATATACGAAAACCTTCCTCTTGAAACACTATCTATTAAACAACCGGCCAAGTGCGTGTCGGACCACGCGCAAAGTATAGGGTTCCGAAGTTGACGATGCCCACAGTACCTTTCTAAGACTTATTAGCATCTAGCTAGCCTGTGGTATGACGTGCCCGCCCGGGGCGTCGAACCGGCATGTGCCGCTCGAAAAAAATCATTAGTTTTTTAATCATTTCATAAGTTGGTCGACTATGACTCGTAAGTTTGTACAGCCTACTTAGGTGTGATAGTTTTCCCTTTCAACTACGTTATATATGGCATAACCGTGATTTTTTTCAGTCATCCAAATACTACCATTTAGCCGGCAGGGAGTGGGGACACGTGACTCTAACAAAAAATTGCACTTTAAAGCTTAATATTTCACAAACGCATCACTTAAAAATGATTTTAACAAACCCACAATATTTTTTTAAAACCTATTCAACGATATGCCACACCATGGGGTATGTAAGAAGAAAAAAATACATCCCCACTTTACGAGTAGGGGAGGTACCCTATAAGAAAAAAAAAAATATTGTACCACTTTGTCAGCGTAACTAATATGTATATTCATGTCAAATTACAGCTTTCTAGAACTAAGCATCTCCGAGCAATAGTGCGGACAGACGGACGGACGGACGGACATGGCGAAACTATAAGGGTTCCTTGTGGACTTCGGAACCCTAAAAAACCGTATCAAAATCCGTTGCGTAGTTTTAAAGAATACATAGGGACGAACGGCGGAAAGCGACTTTGTTTTATACTATGTAGGGATTATGGATACCTGCGTCCACTCCACCAGTTGGTATCTTCCTGCTGACATGAGGATGACCAAAAGACAAATTAGTTATGTTTTCATTTCAGGCCACTCCTCTGGTGGATGCCGAGGGCGCGGGCGACGGGCAGCGGAAGCGGAAACCGCGCAAGGAGTGAGCGGGGGACGTAGCGCACGAGGGGAGACGCGGGGAGCAATAACTCGGGGTGGCCGGGCCGGTGTGATAGCCAATACTAATTTAATTTAATTTACGTCACCCTTGGCCATAAAGTGGGATTTTCTGCCCGCTACGCGGAAAGAAAATCTCACTTTCTGGCCAAGGCAAGACGTAAAACTTTTGACAAACCACGGGCGGTAATTCGTAAAGCCCCAGATCGTATATTTATGGCCCTCACCTTCGGTTCGGGCCACAGAAACCTGCGATCTGGGACATTTACGAATGCACCACCCTAGGTCTGTAATGTACTATTACGCATGTACCTAGTGTATAATGTTTCGCCCTCGGAAAAACTCGGAAATCCGACCACCGAACTGTCAATCATTACCGTATTTTTGACCGAAATGTACGCATAAAAGTACTTCCATTGGGGGGGTTGGCTTGATTTTCCCATTTTACTTGATTTATCTTTTATAACATTCATTTATCGTTACCGTACACTGCTCGTAGGCCAATTACTTGACATTGGAGAAAGTATCTTGCATCTATATTAATTATATTTTAAATAATAGCTTCTGTCTATACAGAAGCCAAACATATTCACACTACTATTACTACTACAGCCTATTTACGGCCCACTGCTGGGCACAGGCCTCCTCTCAACACGAGAGGGTTTGGGCTATAGTCCCCACGCGGGCCCAGTGCGGATTGGGGACTTCACAAACATCTTTGAATTACTTCGCAGATGCGTGCAGGTTTCCTCACGATGTTTTCCTTAACCGAAAAGCTCAGTGGTAAATTCAAATTGAATTTCCCACATAAGTAAACTTAGAGGTGCGAGCCGGAATCGAACCCCCGACCCTCTGAATGAGAGGCGGTAGGTCGAACCACTAGGCCACCACGGCTTTTGAATGTGAATATAGCGTAACGTGAATCCATAAAAATAGAAGTAAAACGATCCATTATACATTTTAATCGTGATCAAAGTGCACCTTAGCTTACACTACAAATTTTTTAGGTGTCCTTGTCCTTGACGTTCAAGGGTGAATAAACAACTGTCAGTCAATAAATAATTGGTACTTGGTAGACATGTGATAGCATTCGGAAATGGCCGTGATTTCCGAGGTTTCCCGAATACGTATGCCCTACATTTCTACACGCGCTGACGTTCTAAGCGATCCAACAGCCATCCTTATAACCACATAGTTGAAGGGACCAAAACTTGAAGGTCGATAGGTTTTGAAGTATTACATGAACAAAGACGCTCGTTTATAATGTCATGTGCTGTGTTAGCCCCATTTTTACAAATCAAAAGTTAGCTAACTCGAGCCAAGGTCCTCATAAATGGTTTGTCCTGTATTAGAGCGTGGCTCGTGATAACTTGGAGGTCCTAAATTCATTAATTAGATTGTATAAACGAATATTCGATTTTCTTAGTCTTTGGTTCTTAGATTTTCAATCGAGTAGTGTCAAATAATTCTGTAATTTACATTTAATTAATTGTATTTTCAGATTCCCCGTCAGGTCACCCTGTTAAATTATTGATTGCTTTTCTTTATTGGCGAACATTCTCATCTGTTCTCACTTTCTAGAAAATAAAGAGGTCGTCTATGGACTAGTTGAATTTGTAAGTAGACGATTACGCTTACTCAAATATCCTTTCTACCGATGCGCTAAATCCGTTGTTTTCGTTCTGCCAAAGATATTTGACATTTTTGTTTTGACCGATATGTGAACAAATCGGTGGTTGGACTAAAAGTATTAGTTTGTTTTCAATGTTTACTTAGATTTACGAATATTATATGTAATATAATTTTATGTAGTAGCCCTGTCTACTACAGATGAACACCTGTGGACAGTCCCAAAGAACAATATGGTTAGAAAAATTTAGGTAATTTATTCCGTCACAAAGAGTGCATTTCTTTCTCTGACTAATACAATATGATGATAATCTGCAGGGCATTTTCAAGACCTACAGAAGCGGTGACTCTATTGTATTTCTTGAAAATGCCGTTTGAAAATGAATTCATTGTATATTCCATAAGAAATTGTTGGAAATTAAATTACTTCGTACCTATATGTAACTCCTCACATGGTATAATAAGAGATATATGTATAATATCTAATAAAATATGCCTTTCTTAGGTCATGCTCATACCGATCTATCTCAGTATGTAAACGTATGTATGTATGTATAAACTTGTATTTTTGTACATAAGTACAAATATGTAATAGATATTGTGTGTGTGTGTTGATAAAGTTTAGGAAATACTTTAGAATTTCGAAAGGATGGTATGAATCTATACACTTTGTATAGGTACAGTTTAAGGAAAATGGTTTGTTTGTGCGATAGTTACTGTATAGGTGCAGGTTACCTTTTAATAATTGAATAATGTTGTCTTGCTAAAATCATCAAGAATACAAGAATATGGGCACGTTTTTATGTGATTAATCATTTTATTGGCTATCTTTCATATAAAATTCGAGAGTTTGCTAATATTCTTATATTCAAGAAGATTAGTTATATTTTGAATTGATTTCGATCGCGTTGATTTTTCCAAATGGATTTGTATTCAATTAGTTTCGTTAATAATTGAAACGCGCTTTGTCTTCAATTGCAGGACCTATAGTAACATAGATATGTCTGCTGCTAATCCGGTTTTTTCGATCGATAAACTTAACAAGATGCTTTTTTGAAAATGAATTGAAGGAAATATAATTCTGTTTTATTCTGGATTCAATTTCCAGTACGAACTGTTAAATGCAAAATAATCACGGTCGAGTTCGCAAATACGTACACACTTGCACCTTACTCCGTTGTAATAAAGGTCCAAAAATGTACACGGTCTAATGAACTCGACTGTACGGTCGACGTCAAAGAGATGTTTCCACTTTGCACTTTATTCCGTTGTATTAAGGTTCGAAAGTGAAAACATCTCTTTGACACTGGCTGTACAGTAGGATATTAAATTCGTATTAACTTATGAATTAATTTAAAAGCGCCCAGTTACAGGCATCGGCACGGAACTTGAGCAGTGGCCTTCGTTGAGCAGAAGTCAAAAATAAGGTCTCATCGGCAGAGGGGCGCGGGACGCGGGGGGCGCTTTCTCGTGCGCGAACGCTTTTTGGCCCTTCAGACGTAAACATGCTCAGAAATCCCCTCTACTTTGGCTCACCGCTCAAGATCCCTGCCGCGACCTGTACCGAGCATTCTGTTTTGACGTATTCAGTGATGTGCGGCCGCTTGTAGAATTAACTTATCAATGCATTTCTGTTGGTTCCGAGAGCGTATTTGTGATAGGATGCTATTGGACTGTAATTTACATTAATATATTTAATTATTTGTATTTCTTTGTTTTTCTAACGGTCATGTAAAGTAATCCCGTATATTGTATTCAACCTTTGCTCTGTCATCGAATACTATCGTAGTTTAGCGAGTAGTAGCTCCAATGAGCCGCGAATGAATTCGCCGCTAAAGGCGCTTGAGTTGCGTGAGGTGTAGTGTTCAAATTTCATACAAATTGGTTGAGCCGTTTTAGCGTCATTGAGTAACAAACATCCACACACAAAATTGCCCAATAGGTGGCGCCAGTGGAAAAGTTAGCTGACGCTAACGAAAGTTCCTCCCCAAATTCATATGTAGTTTCAAGATTTTCCATGTTAAATAAATAAATTTGCTAATGTTATGTTATTAGGATTTAGGTATAAACAGTTGTAATCTTACAAAAACTACAAAAAAATATTGTTCAGTTACAAACTTACAAATAATAATAATAGCCCGAAGAATTGCCAGCCTTAAGTGGCAGTGGGCGGGGCACATTGCTCGCAGGACTGATGGCCGATGGGGCCGGAAAGTTCTCGAGTGGCGCCCGCGAACCGGGAGACGAGCTGTCGGTAGGCCGCCAACAAGATGGAGCGACGACCTCGTGAAGGTCGCGGGAAACCGGTGGAAGCAAGTAGCACAGGACCGGTCTGAGTGGCGAGCCTTGGGGGAGGCCTATGTCCAGCAGTGGACGTCTTTCGGCTGAAATTATGCTGATGATGACAAACTTACAAATGGACGTATGGATCCGTAAAATATGGTATAAAGTATCGCTATCGTTAGATTTCCCGCGAAACGGTAGTTTACTGTCGAGAAATTGTTGAGGGTGTAAAAATGTACCGTTCAAAGTCCTAACAGATAAACAAACAACAAGTTTCAATCTACATGCAAAGTAAATGAGACCGATGACGGATTTGATCAATCGTAACAGCAAACTACATCAACTCAGTACCGCCTTGTTTTCACAGATAGAATTCTTTATTTGGATTTCTATGGCTTACGAGACTGGCCTGAACTGATGAATATTGTGTGTGAAGGCCATGTGCCCAGCAGTGGGACATTGTGGGTTACTCATTGAATGATCTCCGTTAACTTGTACAAATTGCCATGTAAATATTTACAAGTCGCTCACGAGGTTAGCGGCCCCTGCCCGCTTGGCCCGATAAGCGGGCATGGCGGTCATTCTGCGCACGCGCACGGGAGAGCGATGTTGTGCGCGCTGCTGCTTGCGCTGTGCGCGGCCGCGGCCGCCCACCGCCCGCACATCGTACTAATCGTGGCCGATGATCTGGTAAGTCATTTTTTTTTAAATAAATACTTTTAAGTGAGCTGTCTGTAAAGTTCACTTAAGAATGTGATCTGATATTTATGCAACTATGGTATTTCTTACATATTAAAACATTGCCAAAATATCAAAGGAACCCTGTCAGTTTTAGGGTATGGCAATTGTACAAGGAATGTCCCTAGGTGCTATGTCTAAGATACGTTATAATATTTACATCACCCTTGGCCGTAAAGTGGGATTTTCTGCCCGCTACGCGGAGAGAAAATCTCACTTCTTGGCCAAGGCAGACGTAAAACTTTTGACAAACCACGGGCGGTAATTCGTAAAGCCCCAGATCGCATATTTATGGCCCTTACCTTCGGTTCGGGCCACAGAAACCTGCGATCTGGGACATTTACGAATTCACCACCCTAGGTCTGTAATGTACTATTATATAATATAACTAGTTGTGCCCCGCGACTTGCGTCTCTGCGTGGAATATAAAATTGCTAATAACCTAACTTATCTGCTATAAGTAGTATTACACTAGCAGTTAAGTACTTTAATTATTAGTCAATAATCCCTCTTTCTCTTGAACTTGTTAGTTTAATGGATTTTTAAGCCCTTTTTGGTTCCCTGTTTTGTGAACTATAGGGATTATTTCCCACAAGTCCCACAACACAGCGCCAACAAATGGGAATACCTGCTTCCGCAGTGCAACATGCAAATTCCTACTGGGGCACCTTTTGGCCCGGGCATTTGTAACTTTATTTTATCTGTTGTTAAGTCGTATTTCATCTGTACATCCTACAATAATAATTATTTTTCTTGGTTACTTACTGTTCAGTATGTGATAAGTAGATACTTGACCTACAACGTAATTATAAAATATCAGGGCCGCCGGTACTTACAAAGTAGCCCCCCCCCCCCTTAGTCCGCCACTCCCTTTCCCTATGTAATGTTTCGAATAGAGCCCCTGAGTTGTAGTGTCCATTACTGGAACCTTGTCCATCTCTGGTGCAGGGCTGGAATGACGTTGGCTTCCACGGCTCGAACCAAGTGCCGACGCCCAACATCGACGCGTTGGCGTACTCCGGACTCATCCTGCACAACTACTATGTCACGCCGATTTGCACGCCGTCGCGCGCCGCGCTCATGACCGGGAAATATCCCATCCACACTGGTAACCTAGATTTATTACCTACCTCTGTACCCCTGACCTAGGATTCGGGATTAGGTCGCGAGACTCGCGAGTAGGTAGGTTGGGTCCTACATAAAGGCATACCTATGGAGGGTAGAGATACTCAAAGCGCTGACAAGACCTAAATTTGTTTTTTTAAGGCGAGTAAAATATATGTTAATATTCACTATATACTTAAGAAACTTGCCTTATCGTAAAAAGGATTTCATTAAATCGGTTCGATGAAAAAAATCGTGAAGTTACAAACAATCAAAGTTACAATCGTGAAGTTTCAGAATTTTGCCTATCAACATTCATCTCATGCCTTGCTTATTACATCTTTAAGAATACTCTGTAGTTTAATAAAGTTCAATTTGAGCGCCGTGACGTGACTGTGACTAGTATTGGGACATACACCTCATTTTAGGAATTGGCTATGGGTGAAAAATGTCGTACCCCAAATAAGGTGAAGGTACCAATACCAACTTCATTATAACGTGACGTTACGATGTCGGTAGGATGAGAATCCCTATGAAAGCCCTTTGCTCCCTTCATGAAGCTCCCTTCCATGCAGGCATGCAGCACGGGGTGATCTACGGCATGGAGCCGCGTGGGCTGCCGCTGTCGCAGCGGATCCTGCCGCAGCACCTCAAGCGCCTCGGCTACGGCACGCACCTCGTCGGCAAGTGGCATCTGGGGCACTTCCGGAAGGAATACCTGCCTTTGCACAGGGGGTGCGTAGCGTACCTGCTCAAAATCAATGTTTACTTAAAACGACACACGCATCGGAAATAAAGGTTTTATGGATTTACATTTTTCTCATCAGACACAGGGGCTCTATTTTTGTTGCGGCGCTTCTTCTCAAGCAATGTGTCTAGAAAGCGCTGGTAATAGTTATTTGTGCAACAAGAGAGCAAAATTGTTTTTTGCTTCGAGTGCCATGTTTGAGTCCTGAGCTAGCGAAAGATTCTATAGTTGAATCACGAGCGTTCAGCGAGTGATTCTAGTTTAGAATCTTGAGCTAGCGAAGGACTCAAAGGCACGAGAAGTAAAATAAATTGCTCTCGAGTAGCACATACAATTTTTCACCTCAGTAGCGAGAACACATAAAAGGTACTTGCAAAGAATACTTACAACACGAAAAATATGAAATAACATTTCTTCTTCACTCCTTTCACTCAAATTATTACTTGAATTTCATGTTTTAAAAGAATTACTTTAAAGTTAGGTATTGAAAATTAAGAAGAAAGACATGATTTGACATGAGACAATGGCGGCAATTTTCCAAAAGTATGTTCGGAAACTAGTACAATGATAAATTTCGAATTTATTCGGTAATATTTGACAACTTTTAGTTTACTTTAAATTAAAACTTTAGTTTAAAATGATTACAAATAACATAATTATATGAAATATAAGTCATTTGAAAATTGTAAGAACTTCAGAAGTTAAATCAACGTATAATTTTAATGTCTTAAAATACGGCGTGCGATGCGTTGCGCGTATCCGAACGTTTCTCATTCAGTTTTTTTTTTTACGAAAATAGATTCGCAGTAAGACTTGCCTAGTATAATTCTACCTCTTTTCTAAAAGAAATGAAAAGAAGAGAGCGGATAAAATCGAGATAGTTTGAATTATTGGTATAAGAAGTAGTTACTAGTTAGATGCCGCAATATGAAATGACCATTCGCAGTAATCAAATTAAAAAAAAAAGAAAAAGCGCGGGAGCGATTTAACTGTGGCTGCAAGGCTTAAGCCTTTGCATTTGCCTGATGGGATTGTCTGATGGGATAAAAGGATTTAAAAAAAAACAAATTAAAAAAATACTTTGTCTCACTGAGTGAAACAAACACGATTTTGCTCACTAATTTCTGACAGCAAAGTCTACTTGTTCGAGCTGCTGAGGTGAAAATTATTTTTCACCTCACTGGCTCGAAAGTGGTCGTTTTGCAGCTTGGTATCCGAGCGCAAAAGTTGATTTTATCCGCTAGCGTGGAAAGTGTTTTTGAAATTCGAACGACGCATGACGCCACTGTCACAATAAAAAAACAACGATACGTTCTGAAAAGCAATTCGTCGTGAGAGTTTTATTAAAATAAAGGTTCAATTTACTTAATATCATCATTAATAAAATTATATTAATAATACACCGTTTCAGATGTATTTCATTATTTCACTATGTTTTATCACAAAAATACTTAAATATGTGTTTATTTTAACTGTATTCAATGAATAATTGAATCTTGAAATACGAGTAGGAGTGATTTAGAACGCAACCTCCGGAAAAAAAACATAAAAAAATAAAATAAAAAGTTTTAGATTGCTGGTTTTGTAATTTAGAATACCTATACGAAGTAATAAAGAAAATATGAGCGATTCTAGCGATGAAGATACGAATTTAACTCCTCCAGAGTTAGCACAAACTGTACGTGACGCCGAACTAAGTCTTCTTCCCGAAAAATCGCGCGTGAGGTGAAAAATTTTGTGTTGCGCTCAGCAGCAAAGTCGTTTGCTATCTCGTGCCTTGAAACCCTCGTTACACTCAGGATTCTATATTTGAACCACTCGCTTCGCTCGTGGTTCAACCCTAGGATCCTTCGTTCACTCGGGCCTCAATCACGCACTCACAGCAAACAACAACTTTGCAGCCTTGCATAACAAATAACTATTTCTGACGTGTAAAAGTGCCCCTATGTGGCCAATTTGCTGAATAAATGATTGTATTTTTGGATTTAAATAGGGAAAGAGACATATACAATCCCTGTGCTCACGCGTCACGGCGCGCTTAATTAGACTTTTCTCAAACATGCTCGGAAATGTTCGTGTTTGTTACTTTCAAAAAAAGAAGACGCGAGGCTGTCCATTGCCGGCCTTGGCCAGCAAAAACATTATTGTCGTGTGTGTTTTTTTTTCCCCAATGCCGCACTGGGCCCGCGTGGGGTCTATAGCCCAAACCCTCTCGTGATGAGAGGATGCCTGTGCCCAGCAGTGGGACGAAAATAGGCTGTGGTAGTAGTAGTAGTAGTAGTAGTAGTAGTGGATTTTAGGGTTCCGAAGTCCACAAGGAACCCTTATAGTTTCGCCATGTCCGTCCGTCCGTCCGTCTGTCCGCACTATTGCTCGGAGATGCTTAGTTCTAGAAAGCTGTAATTTGGCATGAACATACATATTAGTTACGCTGACAAAGTGGTACAATAAACTTTTGAAATATATTTTTTTATAGGGTACCTCCCCTACTCGTAAAGTGGGGATGCAATTCTTTTTTCTTGCGTACCCCATGGTGCGGCATATCGTTGAATAGGTCTTAAAAAATATCGTGGGTTTGTTAAAACCATTTTTTGATTAAGTGATGCGTTTGAGAAATATTAAGCTTTAAAGTGCTATTATTTGTTGAAGTCACGTGTCTCCCCCCCTTGCCAGCTAAATGGTGGTATTTGGATGGCTGAAAAAAATCACGGTTGTGGCATATATAACGTAGTTGAAAGGAAAACTATCACAGCTAAGTAGGTTGTACAAACTTACGAGTAATAGTCGACCAACCTATGAAATGATTAAAATACCAATGATTTTTCTACTAGTTGAGTAATATTTATAGGTTTCGATATATTTATGTTAGGCGCACTTACCCCATCCTGGCGCACTTGCCCCGACTGACCTTACGTATTTCCTCGCTGTTTGAGAAAAGCATTATATATACCTCGGCCGCAATTACGATTGCCGGACTCGTACTAATAACTGACTCGTCCGGCAATGCGCTACTTGGCGGTCTCTGCAATAATGTACTATTAAATCTAGCTATTTAAAGTGCGCGACGACGCGTGAGCGCAGGGATTGTGAATGTCTATTTCCCTATTTGAAACTTCGAGTAGCGCCTCTGTATACCTACTTAAAAGAAAAGAAATCGTCATTTTTCTACCTAAGCACTGCATTCTTCATAATTTGTCAGATAATTTTACGTGGTTAGAAAACTTTCATAACAGTGAAATAAATAAAGAAAATTGAACTTTAAACTTAAAGTTCAGTTTCAACACCCACCGTGACGTTTTGACGTTCCCTATAAATTCCGTACGAAAATTCCTTTCGCGCCCCGAACGAGGCCCATGGTTACTGGATCAAAAGGAAACCAAAGCTACCAGAACGCCGAATACTTAAGACAGTGTCCGTGTTTCAAATCATTCGGCGCCCTGGGGCTATCAAGTTGAACTTTAAATCTGGCTGCTTAAATTTTACGCGACGCGTGGGCGATCCTATACGGAACAGGGAGATCCCTATTTAAGACTTCGAATATAGCCCCTGCGTTCAAAGAATTTGAAATCCGAAAACCTGATCACACCCCATAACCATAACCCATGATATAATTATTGTACCTACTGCCATACAGGTTTGACAGCCACACAGGATTCTGGACGGGGAAGATAGACATGTACGACCACACGTCGCAGGAACGCGGTACGTGGGGCACTGACTTTAGGAGAGGTACGTAGCTCAACCATAAAATATCGTAGACAAATTTACTTAATGAGCTTAAAAATTAAATCAGTAGGTAAATAAATGAGTTTTCCCCAGGAGATTTCGTCCAAATCGTCAGAGCCGTATTCTTAGATACTTAGCTGCAATAAATATTGGGTTAGTGTCAGAGGTACACCATACAATATCTATATTATTTTAATCATGTTTTGCAGTGGAGTTTAGGTTGTTGCGGAGGGTCAACCAAATGATACACAGCAATCAGGTCAAGAAATCCATTTATTGGATTTGAATCGCTTCGTTATACTCACATTATCGTCTTGTCATCGTGAGGTTGCAAAAAAAGGAAGAGAGCGCATAGACAAGCGCTAATAGTTTTTCTTATAATGATAATCGTACCATAGTCAATTAAGTATTTAAGGCATACATACACTATCCAACAATAAATATACAAGATTACTAGTAGTCTCACATTTTATTTTTTGTTGTTACAGGCTTCCAAGTGGCACATGATTTGTTCGGGCAGTATGCCACTGATGTTTACACAAACGAAGCAATTAAGGTGAGTTATTTTTATTCCAATATTGAAGGTGTCAACAGCAATTCGCTGACTTTTGGTTATTCCACATCTCTTTAATCAACTTCAAAAATCAAAAACCAGCCAAGTGCGTGTCGGGCCACGCGCAAAGTGTAGGGTTCCGAAGTTGACGATGCCAACAGTACCTTTCTAAGACTTATTAGCATCTAGCTAGCCTGTGGTATGACGTGCCCGCCCGACGCCCTTGCCGCTCGAGAAAAATAATTGGCAATGGGTGAAAAATGACAATGTGCTCGATTATTTTTGTTAGGAGCACGTGTCCCCCCCCCCCTGCCAGCTAAATGGTGGTATTTGGATGGCTGAAAAAAATCATGGTTGTGACATCGTACCGAGACCAACATACCAAGGTTCCACGTTAGAATCCCCCGCGCCGCTCGGGATTCTATTCTGCTATCTTTCGCGTCGCTCTGGCTTAGTCAGGGCCTAAATTCGATGTCTTTAAATAGGGATCTCGCTCTTCCTTATAGGATCGCACACGCGTCGCGTAAACCTATTTAAGACTTCGCATAGAGCCCCTGGATACAATCCGCGACCCGCGGTAAAATATACCATTTTGCTCCCTAGTCATACAATCTACACAATTGGGAGACTGGGAGGGACTGTTTGCACTTACCTACTTGGGATATGGGAATCCTATATCACTTATGACTCTACTAATCCCCTGGGCTTATATTCGAAGTCTTCAAATAGGGATCTCGCTGTTCCCTATAGGATCGCTTGCGCGTCAAGTTGAACTTTAAATCTAGCTGCTTAAAGTTCACGCGATGCGTGAGCGATGCTATAGGGAACAGCGAGACGAGATCCCTATGTAAGACTTTCCCTGCGCAGGTTATCAAGGCGCACAACAAGACGTCCCCGCTGTTCCTGATGGTGGCTCATTCTGCCGTGCACAGCGGGAACCCGTCCGAGTTCCTGCGCGCCCCAGACGCGGAAATCGACAAGTTTGCCCACATACAGGACTTGCAGAGGAGGAAGTTTGCGGGTAAGCTTATCGTAAAAACCATACATGTATGTCGTTGTGCTGATATCACTTACGAGTAGGTTACTTAACATATTTTACATCACCCTTGGCCATAAAGTGGGATTTTCTGCCCGCTACGCGGAGAGAAAATCTCACTTCTTGGCCAAGGCAAGACGTAAAACTTTTGACAAACCACGGGCGGTAATTCGTAAAGCCCCAGATCGCATATTTATGAAACCTGCGATCTGGGACATTTACGAATTCACCACCCTAATCTGTAATGTACTATTGATTGTAAATTCAATCATTGGGAAATTATATACGAGTGGTGTAATAGTCTGTAAAATCGTAGTAGGTACTATATAGGTACAGGCATCGGCACGGAACTTCAGCGGTGACCTTCGATGCGCAGAAGTCGAAAATAAGGTCTCATCGGCAGAGGGGCGCGGGACGCAGCGGACGCTTTGTCGTGCGCGCACGCTATTGGCCGTTCAGTTTTACCCATGCGCAGAAATCCTCTACTTTCGGTCACTGCTCAAGATCCGCGCCGGGACTTATACCCGATACAAACGTACCTAATACCACGCTACTAACAGGCTACATTATTTATTATTATTCACCAGCTTCTGCTCGCGAAATGTTAATAGCATTCCCACGGGAATTATGCATTTTTCCGGGATAAAAAGTAGCCTATTTGTTGAACAGTATTATAAACTACCCTCATACCAAATTTTGTTGCAATCCGTCCAGTATTTTTCGAGTTAAATCCGGACATACATACATACAGTATTTTTTTCTAAAAATTGGTAGGTATTTTGTGTTCAGTACCTATCGTTTATATAATCCCCTCGACTTGATAGTTTCTTTTAATTTTCAAGTTTCAGACGCGACTTCGACTTATTATTAGTAGTATAGATGAAAGGGGACGTCTGCTGCCTGTATCGGTCGGGTGATGTCCTCCATTCGGAACCATTTCACCAATTTCCCCGATCTCCGTGGGATTATGGGTTATCCGCTCCCAGCGCCGTCGCCCGGTTGAACCTTCCTGTAGCTTCTTTTTTTTAGGGTTCCGTACCTCAAAAGGAAAAAACGGAACCCTTATAGGATCACTTTGTTGTCCGTCTGTCCGTCCGTCTGTCAAGACCCTTTTTCTCAGGAACGCGTGGAGGTATGAAGCTGAAATTTATATCAATTACTCAGGTCTACTGTCCCTTGAAGCTGTGAAAAAATCAAACTTCTAAGCCAACGCAATCAAAAGATACAGCCGTTTATGCCGCCAATTTTCGACACTTGCAAGGGAATCAAAACCTACACGGTGCTTCCCGTGAATTCAGAATCTTGAAATTTGGTACGAAGCAACGTCTTATAGCATAGATAAAGGAAAAATTACGAAAACCATTAATTTTTAGTTACATCACATAATATATTTTTTTTTAATAATTTTAACCTTACTACCCATTTCCTCATAAACGCGTAGAGGTATTAAATTGAAATTCATACCAAATACTCACGTCTATAATACCTTTAAGCTGTAACAAAATCAAACTTCTATGTCAACGCAATCAAAAGAAACAGCAATTTAAGCTGCATATTTTGAAACTCGCAAGTACTCGCAAGGGAATCAAAACCTAAAGGGTACTTCCAGTCGACCTAGAATCTTGAAATTTGGCATGAAGCAACGTTTTATAGCACACATAAAGGAAAAATTCCGAAAACCTTAAATTTTTAGTTACATTACAAAATATATATTTTTTAAGATCTTTGTCTTAAATTTATGCTACTCCATCTTTCCCCGTTGTAATGTTATGAATTTCATTTTGCAATAAAAATACCATAGTTATGACTCGATTGTCGTAAAGAACGAACTTTGTAAACCTTACAGGTTTGTACGGAACCCTCGGTGCGCGAGTCCGACTCGCACTTGGCCGGTTTTTTAATTTATTTATAACACTTCAATTACAGAGGTTTTTACAAAAAAGCAGTTCGGAAACCTTGCGGTTTATCTGCACTGCAGAGTCATCGATTACATAATTACTAGTTAGTTAGTTGTGATTGTAAACATCCCAGCTGATTCTTTATATAAAATCTGCAAGGCTACAGGAAGGTTCAAGCCTATTATCTTCCCTATCATTAGCTAGACGTATCCCTTCCGGTTATTTCCCATCTCGCCATTGCGTATGATGGGCATTTCGCTATTAGATGTATTCCCGTCTCTTCTTCGCCATTGCGTATGATGGGCATCTTGGGTCATCTTTTATCTTCAGGATAGTTCAGTGTGCAGTGTCCTGTAATTATTCCGATGGCCAGTCTTAAATTGTTCCTACTGTGCCCCATGGCTCGTGCTGTTCTTTTCCTGTCTATGTTTTTGATGAAGATCTTACCACCGGCTACATAGGCTAGACCTCAACTTGGGCTTGATATCGCATCTGCAGGCTTGACAAATGCCTGTTATTACAGCCATGCTCTCGAAACTGGACGAGTCCGTGGGCAGGGTGGTAAACGCTTTGGACTCGGAAGGTCTGCTGGCCAACTCCATAGTGGTGTTCACGACGGACAACGGGGGGCCTGCCGCTGGCTTCAACGACAACGCAGCGTCCAACTACCCGCTGCGGGGCGTAAGTTACATCCACGTACTTAAATATTTATAGATAAAAAAGCAATTCAATTTGAATTTACCACTGAGTATTTCGGTGAAGGAAAACATCGTGAGGAAAGCTGCACGCATCGTTCATTTATTTATTTATTCAATCAATGTAGTCATGTATTAATTGGTGGTATACAGAGGTTTTTTGCAGCATGACACCCTGTTAGGGCACACAATGGAACTTGTAAACTTCTTATAACTATAGCTATCAAGTTTTTTTTTCAATTAAATTCAATTCAATCATTTATTCAGCAAATTGGCCACATAGCGGCACTTTTACTCGTCAGAAAAAGAATTTACCAGCGCTTCCTAGACCCATTGCTTGAGAAGAAGCGCCGCAACAAACTCAAGCAGAAGGCCTTTTTTCAAAATTTACAAAATTTACATTACATGTATAAAACATACATATAGGTACGTACTAAAATTACATTGAAGGGATGTATAGTCCCTAACTTAAACTTAAATCTAAGATCTTAGAGATGTATAGTCTCCAAGGGTCCAGAAAAAAAAAACAAGTCAAGTTTAACATTAACATTTTAATTATTCTTTGAACATACATCTGCGAAATAATTCAAGGATTTGTGCAAAGTCCCCAATCCGCACTGGGCCCGCGTGGAGGCAACTATCGCCCAAACTCTCTCGTGATGAGAGGAGGCCTGTGCCCAATAGTGGGCCGTAAAAAGACTGTTGCGATGATGACGACGATGAGATAAAAAAGCAGAATAAAATGTAACATCAGGCAAAGCCCATGTTTATTTACATTTAAAAAAAGTTTCAATAGCTGTGATAACAAAAACTATACTGTCAACAAACTTATCTGTTCATCAGTCCCTAACGACATACAATTGTCTCTATGTATATGTGTAATTTGCAAGTATAATTTAGTGGACATTGATGATGTTACGGTAAATAACGATTATACACTTATTTAAGTTACGTTTCGGATTGTTTTAGATAATTGTAATTTGAATTAACTATTTAAATTTCACGGAGGCTACAAAATGTTGAAATCTTTTATCAACCAAAATATGAAGGTACCTCCATCGTATGTGCCTTAAGGCTGTCCGTTCCTATACCCAGCTCAGCCGTCACTGTCACTTGTGCAACGAGTGAAAGAGAAAGCGCTACGCACAAAACGCCCGATTTAGTATTTAACACGTTTTAATTTCTATAAGAATACCGTCTAAAGACATGGCGTTTACAAAGCTGTCAATTTATGCATTTAATATGGATATTTTTTTTGCTGTGTTTAGTTTTACACTGCTTGATATAACAAGCTGGAGTAAAGTTGGAATAAAGGTCCGAGCTAGAGGTCACTTTGGAATTGAACTGTATCGGGCGAAGTTTCGTGAAACGTGTAACGAAAGCTGTCAATGTAAGGACGATATAATCAAATATAACATATGTTTTTTTTCATATTTTCAACTTTTAACATTTCTTAGAAAAGTATGATCTTACATGAGCAATTTGACGATGCTGGGTTAGGGAACGGTCTTAACGGCAGGTGGTTGGTCGTCACTTGTAACTATAAATTACTTAAATCAGGTAAAGAACACGTTATGGGAGGGCGGTGTGCGCGGCGCGGCGCTGTTGTGGAGCCCACTGCTGGGCAAAAAGGCCCGAGTGGCCTCACAGAGGATGCACATAGCGGACTGGCTGCCCACACTCATCAGCGCAGCTGGAGGGAACTCTAGGTTTGTTTAAAGATACGTGTACCCGTGATACACCATCTCTCTATTCAGCGAGATGGCAGTAATAAAATAACTGATACCTATTTACCTATCACTGAATACCTAGGCAGAAAATGTACCTACTCTTGTTTAGTGATTGGGACGCTGTATCCTATAGCCTTAGGAAATGGCGTCGATTTTAGCTATCTGCCGTACTTGGTTTCTGACTTCTCCATTTGGATGTATCAATACAGGGCCTATATTCGAAGTCTTAAATCGAAATCTCGCTGTTCCCTAGGATCGCTCACGCGTCAAGTTGAACTTTAAATCTAGCTGCTTAAAGTTCACGCGATGCGTGAGCGATCCTATAGGCTTCGCATAGAGACTTTCAAATAGAGCCCCGCATTCGTGAATGTATATGTATTATACCGGGTCACTCTCATCTCGGCAGTACGTTAGGGAACATCGACGGCTTGGATCTGTGGTCGGCGCTCTCTACGGACGGGCGTTCGGCGCGAACCGCTGTGCTGCACAACATCGACGACGAATATGGCTCTGCTGCGATCACCGTTGACCAATGGAAACTGCATAAAGGTTTGTCTCTGGCCACTTGTTTCTTGTTCAAGCCGTGGTAGCCTAGTGGATTGACCTACCGCTTCTCATCCAGAGGATAGGAGATTCGATTCTCGCACCTCTGAGTTCACTAAGTATGTGCGAAGTTAAATCAAGGATGAGTGTGAAGTCCCCAATCCGCAGTGGACCCGCTTGGGGACTATAGCCCAAACCGTTTCCTGGTGAGAGGAGGCTTGTGCCCATCAGTGGGATGTCAATAGGTTGTCGTGGTTGATGGTGGGTACTTGTTGCGATTGAACACCGTCTAACCTCCTACTGATTATAACCAAGCTGAAGAAAATTAAATAATGAAAATAAATTACTTATTAAAAGAGACTACAAAATATTGCGATTGGTCATGGTTTAAAAATATTTTTCAAAATTCACTATAATTTAATTCCGACTTCCACCTCTAAGTTTACTTATGTGCGAATTTCAATTTCAATTAACCACTGTGCTTTTCGGTGAAGGAAAACATCGTGAGGAAACCAGCACGCATCTGAGAATTAATTCAAAGATGTGTGTGAAGTCCCCAATCCGCACTGGGCCCGCGTGGGGACTATAGCCCAAACCCTCTCGTGATGAGAGGAGGTCTGTGCCCAGCAGTGGGACGCAAATAGGCTGTAGTAGCACAGAATAAGTAATAGTACTAACGTACAGAAGGCCGACTGCTAACAAAAAACCGGTTTTGGAGCGCCGTAAGCCGCCAAAGTGGCCATCTCTTTCTATCGCATGCAGCGCGCTCTTTCGGAGGCCACGCCCTAGCGTTAGGGCTGGCGCACTCGAGAACATATTAAATCATGCGTCTAGTATTAGTAGATCAGTGGCGTGCACTCCATACAGACAAAAAGACACTGTCTACCCTACCCAACGTTATCTAATTTGCTTTATTATGATACCTAATAGCTTCATCTAAATATATAAAACTCAAAGGTGACTGACTGACTGACTGACTGACTGACTGATATAGTGATCTATCAACGCACAGCCCAAACCACTGGACGGATCGGGCTGAAATTTGGCATGCAGGTAGATGTTATGACGTAGGCATCCGCTAAGAAAGGATTTTGCAAAATTCCTACGGGAACGGGAAAAAAAGGGATTTTTACATTTTAATGTTTAGGCACGTACGAAGTCGCGGGAAACATCGTAGAGATCTGAAATTTGGCATGCAGGTCCCTGGGGGAGCGTAGGGGAGCACTAAGAAAGGACTTCCCGAAATTCCCACGGGAACGGGAAAAAAAGGGATTTTTACATTTTAATGTTTAGGCACGTACGAAGTCGCGGGAAACATCATAGAGATCTGAAATTTGGCATGCAGGTTCCTTGGGGAGCGTAGGGGAGCACTAAGAAAGGACTTCCCGAAATTCCCACGGGCACGGGAAAAAAAGGGATTTTACATTTTAATGTTTAGGCGCGTACGAAGTCGCGGGGATCATCGTAGAGAGATGAAAGTTGGCATGCAGGTTCCTTGGGGAACGTAGGGGAGCACTATGAAAGGATTTCCCGATATTCCCACGGGAACGGGAAAAATGGGATTTTTACATTTTAATGTTTAGGCGCGTACGAAGTCGCGGGAAACATCGTAGAGATCTGAAATTTGGCATGCTGGTTCCTTGGGGAGCGTAGGGGAGCACTAAGAAAGGATTTCCCGATATTCCCACGGGAACGGGAAAAATTAAATTATAATCCTAGATTACAAACACTTTCAAGAAACACGTTATGCAGATTACCTACTGTTAGATTACCTGCCTATTGTCCAGTAAAAAGGAAATGATTGATGAGTTCACTAAAACATTCTTTAAACCAGTCTGCTATTACCTAAATAATGAATTTTGGCACTAAACTATTTATTCATAAGAGATCAATGAATCAGAGAAAAAAAAGGAAAAATCTATACATATAATAAATAATAATTCTGTAGAAGTCGCGCCTGAAAATTGAAAATTAAAAGAAACTATCAAGTCAAAGGGACTATATGAACGATACTGAACACAAAATAACGATTAAAAAAAAAAACTGTATGTATGTATGTATGTATGTATGTCCGGATTTAACTCGAAATCTACTGGACGGATTGAAACAAAATTTGGTATGGGGGTAGTTTATAACACTGGTCAACATATAGGCTACTTTTTATCCCGAGGAAATGCATAGTTCTCGCGGGAAGGCTATTAACAAATTCCACGCGGACGAAGTCGCGGGCAGAAGCTAGTCTACATATAAGATATCAGTACATTACGCATTAACTTAAATTCTTAAATTACAAAACAGCTCCATCTATCGGGTCATCATCGTATCTTTTGTATTGTTCTGAACTCGATAGTTACATCCGAAGACAGTCGCAATTCAATACACTAGCGCCACTACGCACCTTCAACGAGAAAGACGGACACAATTCTGTCTTCCGTCCGAAAACGTTCTTGCGTGCGTCATCATATTGCCAGTGTGCACGACGACAGCGCCAACTAACGGGAGACGTATGAACCAAACGCACGCAAGCATACCGGCGGAGTTTAGACGTGTCTTTTCGAAGCGCTTGCAGCATTTTGTATACGTATTGTTATTGTAATATTATTTGACGTTTTTCTATTTATCTTTTTTGTTATTAAATTATATTTCGGGTGAAATGATGTTGTTTGGTTTGTTCTAGTGCTTTGAAAATATTGATACTAATAAACAGGAAAGTTTTTTTACAATGAATATTTTGTAAACTGCGATAATTTTTTAGTGGATGTGTGCTGTCTATGAACCATTGAAAATGGTGCATTTTCAAAACTTTCCTTTAGCAAGTTTTAATCGAATAAGGCCGGTGCAGGTACAAGATAACCCGAGTTTGAATACGAAATACTAACACTATTCTTGGCCCCCGGGGTGCACTGATTATTCTGTTTCCATTGTTTAGGTACATGGATATTTGTATTGACTTAAGTATACGCCATTATTAATCGAAAAGATGAGAAAATATGCTGAATAGGTACCTATTTGGGAAGTCTAATATTACTTTATATTTTGTTGTCTACCCTGTCTAAAATCTCTGTGCACGCCACTGTAGTAGATAGGTTAGCTATAATAGTGTTATTAACAAAATATATATTTAAGTTAAGTTACTTATTTTTTATTATTATTAAAAACACTCGTCTACACAGATGCTACAACGTAATTTATTATTAAGTTATCTGACTTTATCTGTCAATTTATGAATCAGCTAAATTCAAAATTAAAGACACAGTCACACAACTGCATTATCATATACCTATACTAGCCGTTGTCCGCGACTTCGTCCCGCATACATAGAATTTGCGTACCCGATGATATTATTATACTGGACATACCATAGTTATTGTTATTATTCCTATAGAAAAATTAAAAAATTGGGTTGTCTTGAACTACCTCCATACCAAAGTTCATAATTTTACTCTTTACCAAATCATTTTACTTTGCTTGTTACTACAACCCTCTGCTATACAATACTTTTTGACATAATTCTTTCATAGCACATTTGACTCTTGCGTCGCGACGTACTTAAGAGAAAAAGCGCGCGTGTGCATTCGCTAGCAGTGCGCGGCGACCACTAATCATCACGCCACGGTGCGAAGCCGGCGGGTACTTGTATCGAGCGCGAAGAAATCAAAGAGTGCGCCGCGCCTGGTAGTAGTAGGGATGACGACAACTTTTTTTCCTTAGTCTATCAGGAAGATTATTGAAAAGTATTGGACACGTATTTTTTCTTTTTTCACGTAATCAAACTTATTCGAAGATATATTGAGTTGAAATGTCGCGTGACATCACGGTTAGGTGCGATTTATACCGTGATACATGTGACGTAGTTAGCCCCCACTCTCCAACTTTAATGCGTTTTAACGTTGTCATTCTTTGTTAATTTGATTAAACAAAAAATATGTGTCTAATATTTTTTTATTACCTGACTGACGGACT